>JBBYHQ010085297.1:0-29647 GCA_038382645.1 Spergularia azorica
TTTTTTGTACATGGGAGTCACCCCCTTGGTGTCTTTTTGAATATATTGATATCCTATCTTACTTATCAAAAAAAAAAGTACAAGTGAATCAGAAAGGAAACCAAAAGTACCTTTATACGATAAAGCGGTGCAGTAAATCCTTCATTGAACACAAAGGTGTCATAATCCTCCACGTCTTTACCTTTAGGCGCCTGCATACTCAATTCAATTGAGATCAACTACTTCTGAAGCATACTCTAGTCTAGACGAACCCAATCAAAACATTGCATTTCAAACTAATGATAATAAAAGAAATACTACATCTGTTATTAACCAATACCTTCAGAAGCACACGTACTTTCCCACATGCTAGGGACTGGAGCGTTCTTCGGAGCTCTTTATCCTCAATGGCCGTGGCATCCTTGATATCTTGGAAACTTAGTGTTTCAGCATCATTAAAAAGCATCAAAACTACCGCCTGGCATACACAGACCAAAAAAAAGAAAAAAATTTACACAGGATGAACTAAAGACCTTAAACTTTTAGAATCGTAATACGAGCCTATTCAGAGTCCAAAACGCCCTTGAAAATACCAACCTGAAAGAGTGAAACTGCAAGCTCCTTTTTACCTTTCGGGAAATCTGCCTTCAGAACACAGTGACCCAGTGAATTTTGCCACATTAACCGTCTGCCACTGTATTTACTAAGGTAGAACTCTTTGAATATATCCTGCACAGCATATACCAATTAGAAAATATCTATAACATAGGTCTTGTGTAGGTCATGTTGCACTTGTGCTAACCTGGTACACATTTAGCTCATGTGGAAGCCGGACATCCATAGGGGGGTATGTCGGCCAATACCTGTAACCAACGAAAAATAAGAATTAACATCAAAACACACAAGGAGAAAGGAAGAGGTACTAACATGCCTTCCTGAACGAGAACACTCAAATTCGAAACACTACCCGGTGGTTAAGACATGAACACTCATTTCAATTCCTGAGGGTAGCTTAGTTCTGGCTTGGGAGGACTGCCTGAAGGATTCGTTAATTTCTTTCGATAATTCAATATCCTGCAACATAGCATGAAATATGAGAAAAAAATATGAAGAACCTGACAACAGTACTGAATGTGCGTAAGGTCTTACTGCAGTAGCACCTGTATCAAGAGAGCTTGCAGTTTAAGAATGAACTCCCCGGACAGGGGAAAAAAGGGGCCTTTTGTGATACTCATATAGAATTTTTTTATTACAGGAAGCCCTAAGCCTCTAATCATGATTAATATCTTGCACCAACCCATGCAAAAAAGGGCCAGGCACATCCAAAGGAAGAGAATAATATACTCTTCAACATGAGAAAGAATTTGGACAATACTGAAAGATGCAGACATCGATTTGAAGACAGCACATTGTTTAGCTCGACTAGATAAGATCCACTGGATTAAAATAGTTAGTTGATGGCAATATTGTCTCTGTCCAAACGGCTTCTCATACAAGTCTCATATAAAAACCATTTGTCATGCAAATTCAATCTTGCACTTAATAAAAGTCACTTCTGCCATTTTTGTAAACAAATGAAATTGAGCATAATTCTTCGATAGTGTCAACATCATGAATAATTCTTCTAATATCATACCATCTTCCACCTTCTCTTCGCAGATTGTAACTTGAGATTTGTAAACCAATTGAGGAGAATTTGGGATTTGTGGTTTGTGGTTTGGTCTTATCAAAGCAATTTAGCACCTTCAAATTGAACTCACAAACTGTGTGCTTATTCATATGTGATTGAAGAAAAGCTTTTTTTGATTTTGATTTTAATTTAATTTTTTACAACAAATTTCTATTAAGGATGTAAATAGATCACAGCTCCAAATGTACAATGATAAGAGACTCAATGAGGACCTCAAAGGTAAAATTAATTTCCATTCTGTTTCCCCCAAGGGTGATACTGAGCATAAAGATAAATTAGTGTCAAAACAAAATAAACTATTGAATTTTCACAGATCAAGGTGGAAGGTAAGACAATTTAGGAGAAGACCATGGCCTCCAATGACACAATAAGTCCATTGAGGCATTGACGATGATGAGCGAAAGAACTTTTACTGCTTTACATCATAAAATTATTTAAATTTTGTGGTATGTAAAATTTTGCTAGTTCATTGTAATTGATCCTAGTTGATATGACCATGATGGTGTTCCACTGAAGGACCTCGCAGACTTCAGGACAAATCTATTCGAAGAAGACGAGATTGATGCACAAGGGGATAAGATACATGACAAAAACTAAGTTCAAGATTCTCAAGTTGTTCCCAAAATTGTAAGATTCAACTCCCAGCGAGAAAACAGCTGCTAAAGAGATCAAAATCACAGAAAGCACGCCATTATCTCCACTTTCCAACAGGTGCCTGGTTTGGTTGAAAAACAAAGGACATAAGCATGTTTGATGCGGAACGGTCTAGTTGTCCAATTTTTTAGCACGTACTAGATAACGTGGCTTAACCCCGAAGTTATAGAAGTCAATGGAAGTTTTTAGTAGATACTTCTTATTATTGTGCTACCTAACAAAGATGATAACTTACTAAAAAGGACACGAATACGTATTAGAAACATTATTGTAGTTTCCTAACTCCAATCTATTCTAAAACTTGATGTCATTACGATATTTTTTTAAGAACATTTCCTTATCATGTTAGGACCAGGTAATAGAATACACATAAGTTCTATTTCACTAAACACAAAGCCAATATTGAGAAATAAAATGTCAAGAATACATGAAACACCTCTCACAAACTTTGTCGTTTGATTAAACGAACAGCTGAATTGACGGTTCTTTAGTACTTTAATCCATCCTGTTCATTTTTGAAGGTAGTAGTTTCGAACTAGGTGGTAAATTACGTCAATGAGTCATTCATATCCCTATAATTTTGTTGATACCACATACAAAATCCTAAAACAAACCTTCTAAATTGCAATGGCATGATTTAAAGGAAATGACCTACTATGTATGTATGTCACTTTGGACATGTGCGTTTTATGTTGGGATGACAATGGGACGGTTGGACATTTGTTTATATATTGCGAGTTTGCTCAACATGAAGGGAACTGTCTTTATGGTGTGAGAGGAGAGCAACGGGTGAAGTTGTGGAGCCCTTGCAATTCCACTATGCTGGACTGAGGAGTCAAAAGGATCATGAGATTCTATGGAGTTGTACTTTTATGACAATCCTTTGGTGCCTCTGGTTGGAGAAGAATGCCCACATTTTACAAGGTGTTTCTCACCCTCTTGAAGTTTAATCATGTTTGGAGTCTGATTGTTTGCGTCCTTAAGCTTGGAAAGAAAATCATCACATCTCTGATGATATTATGTTGACCCACCAAGACTTCAAATTTAGGTTTTTGAGGATGTTGTACAGTTGGAGTCATGTATTACATTCCCACCGACACTTGACTTTCATTCTTTGTGTGGACAAAAATTTTCATGATAGTTCTAAGCTTGATTAGCTCTCTTTTGTATATGGCCGTCACCCCTTTAGGTGTCTTTTTGTATATGGGAGTCACCCCCTTGATGTCGTTTTGAATATATGATATCCTAGCTTACTTATTAAAAAAAAAAAAAAATGTTTGCGTCCTTAATCATATCACAATTTCGCAACATAAGGGAACAAATAGTTTACGCTAAGCTTTCGGGAGTACTAGTTTGCATGTCCGTGCCACGCCCGGACTGTCTATTTATATTGTTTATACATGTTTTATAAACTAATTACCATAGTTATTATTTTCCAAAAATCAGCTAATAATATACTCCATGATAATTTATTACCATATCGTAATATTAATTGTATTTAATACTATTTTTATGTTCTATCCAATTAATGGGTGCCAAGTGTCCCAATGCTTATATCATGCTCCCGGGAGCAAAAGGAGCATGATGGTCTCACTCACAATAATCGAGTGGGAGCACCATGGTCGTTATGCCCCCGGGACCATGGTATAATCATGGCAAGTGTCCTCCTAAGAAATATTTGATTTCATGTTTACAAATACTCCGTATAGTATTAGATAAGATTCCTTGTCCTCCACTCTTGTATCCTTATCATTAATACAAGTTTCCTTATTTAAAAATAATATAAAAAAAAAAAAAAAAAAAACTTCTGAATTCGGTTTTTGGTGTTCCGTAAAAAAGTAAAACATGAGTGCATACACATCATCTTCATTAATTGCAAACAATAAACAATTTTTTCAACATGCCCCAAAACACCTACATCATGTGTGTCACCTTATAAGTACATTGGCTTCATCAAACCTCGACTCAAGTGATCGAACAAATGATCTAGACAACCAATCCCCTAGCTTAACACAGAAAACGTGCAATCAACTACATAAAATATGTGATTATCAATATTTTAGCAAGTTTTAAGAGTGTTATTCACTCTATAGCTTTGAGATGGCAAGGAGAAAATAAATTTTAGGGATTTTGTGTTAAATTATGATATGGTTATGAAATAGGTTTGCCCATCCTAGGGGGATTAAAATGTACAAGAAAATCGAAGTAGGGCAATAAAGAGAGCAAGCAATTCAAATAATATGCCACACGACCAAATTCGAGATAGAGTCGAGTTAGACGAACCTCTTTAAGTTCCAGCCAACACAGTTTCTTAAGCTCGCATGTTTTCAAGCTTACTCAAGCTTGAGCTAAACCTTGAGCTAGAGTCACGCAGCTCTCATGCCCCCTACTTATGGCTTTACAAGTTTAACACTAGTTTGCATGCCCGGGCTACATGTCAATACTGTTTATACTTGTTTCATAAAATGTAGGTTTATTTTGTTATAATATTATTAGAAACAATATTTTACATTATTTTTTTCTTTCAACTTTTGTCACCCGTCATATTATATTATTATTTATTTCTACTAACTCAGTATTTTTATTTCCTTGTCACTTTTACTTCACCCGTTATATTATTTCATTTTTATTTCATATCCCGTCACCCGTTATTCTATTCATTTTCATTTCACTATCCCGTCACCCGTTATATCACATTATATTTCATTTTATTACCATAAATTAGCTTTACCATAATTAGCTAACTTACCACCATAAATTATAATTTTTTCCATAAATTACCTTATAATAACCATAATATATAATTTGTGCTATCCAATTAATAGGTGCCAAGTGCCCTAGGAAAAACTTGGTTTCAGGTTTAAATATATAGTATTAGATTAACTATTTTATGTATCTGCGAAGAACTCGGTTGGAAAGCAATGCTGGTACCATACTCTCCGGAGGACAAGAAGCATGGTGGTCCTTCTCACAATGGATTACACCATGTTCCTCAATTGTGATCTATACTCCTCAATTGTGAGAAGGACCACCATGTTCCTAGTGCTACCAGGAGCATGGTATAATTTGTCGTTGGAAAGCCATGGAAAAGTGGGGAAACTATCGGTGAACTTGTATAAAATCACCAAAGATCAGATAAAAGCTAGAATCAAGGGAAATAGAGGATAAAAAGGGGCTTTGGAGTAGCTCTTACTCTCCAGAACTTATTAGAAACTAACTAGAACAATATGATGGCACTTCATTCATTTTATAATCCTCCTAGTGACTTCCGATTCATATTCTAAATAGATTATTGTACAAATAAGTCCATAACTAAGTGAAATCATTGCCCTTCCCATTTCATTCTAGAATGCTTGCTTGCAAAGGTGGCCGTTCTATTACATAATCACCCATGTACCCAACACCCCTTACAAAACTCATATTTTACTTTTCACTTCCTCCCACCAGACACCCAACTTCAAACACTGCCCTCACACTATATGTGACTGACTGCATCTCTCCTCCCAACTACCTAGTGCTTCTATCCAATAACAACAATGACTAAATCAACCCAATTAACGACAACATTAACCGAACTAATGAAGAGGATACTGATGAAAGAGGTAACTACAATATGGCCAAAACAGAGGGAAATATGGTGCGGAAAAAGGGAAAAATAAATAAAAAATGTGGGCCTAAATCTGGTAGATCTATAGCAAACAGAAGCCATAAGAATAAACCAAAATCGTCGGAGCATTGACCAGCCAATTTGCGTCCGCCAGTGTTCCGATTGATTGCAATGTTGCCAATGATGGGAAAGGGAAGTGAGGTGGTGGTTATGGGAGTTTTATTACAAACCAAATGTGGCCTACAATTAACCTTTTCACTCCACTTGCTCTCTTATTTTAAAATTGTCTTCACAGTCGAGCAATTCCCAATGCAACTTTCTTCTATTGCGTAAGGAAACAATCTCTATGTTTTCAACGTATGGGCAAGGTTGCTTACATCCGACTCCCCCTATCTTGCCATAGGCGGGGGCCTGTCAAGCATTAAAGTTATCTTCTTGTTGTTCCTTGTTTGCTGTCTTATTTTTAATATTCAGCTATTTCCTCACTTTTTGTGCCCAAGATCTCGGGGAATAACAAAAGGGGATGGCGGGAGTACACAACTATTTTAGATGCAATAAGCACGCTGCATGCATCATTATTAGAGCACATAGGCATACCCGGGTGACTGCAATGAAAGATAATATGTTTTCTTCATGCTGTATTACGTTCATAATAACTCTCTTTCAAATGAAAAGCAGTTCTAGTTTCCAGTCAAATCACTAGTTCACCAAGTTAAATCTGACTGTAAGCAATGAATAGAAAAAAAGTAACACATCGTAAGCAAAACAAATTAACAGCAATACCTGGGAATTACTCTAATACAAGCTAAAAAGAGCTTAAAAACTAATGGCTCTACAAATAGAAGGCACATACCTTGAACATTCCTTCAAGTTTGTTTGTAAATTGACTACCGCATTCAGTTTTCAGCTGCACAATGTATAAACTATAAACTGACTCGTTTGATAAAAAGGAGACCAGAGAACGTCAATACAAAAGAAAATGTCCACAAAATTTACCTTGGAGATCATAGACTTCTCAGCATCAATCGAAGCACTCTTTCCCAACAAAAGTCTCTTTGCAAGATCCTTTTTATAGAAAGCTTCAAACACATCCTTGCCCTAGTTTAAGAGAACAATAAAGATGAATCCATGAGCTTGGAAGATCATAGGCTCCCCTTCAGGTGTTCAACATCATACAGAGAGAGAAAGAGAGAGAGAGAGAGAGATCCATAGTTACTAAAAGGGCTAATTACCTGTATAAAACGAAATAAGACCAAGACTTTATCAAGGGTGCCCTCCAATTCCTCTTCAGATGTTCCCTTATTGCCAGCACGAAGCTTCTCATCCAGGAACTTAGCAATCAGCTCCGCAGGACGGTTCTATTCACATGAGCATATTTCAGTATATAGAGCGCAAAACAGAAGAAAGGAACCTAACGCCAAAAAAAAAAAAAGAAAAAAGGCCAGTACTCGATAATGAAAAGTCAGTTGTTAACAGGACAAAGAAGCAGTTATTCCAGAATACAGTGTACTACTAATCCCATGTGATCCACAAAAATATTGGAAACAATCGTATTGAAACAAAAATTTACGTTATTTAGCAGAACAGTACATTATTCTGTCAAGTGATGAATTTAAGATCAAAGAAGAAGCAAAACCATACAACATCACCCCAGTGCCTTAAAGGCTCCCGCCATAAGGCGATGTAAGGGGGGGGTAAGATGTACGCAAGCATGACCCAAAATGAAAATTGCTTCGGGAATCACACCAACTGACTGCTACGAAATTTAGATAAAAGAAAAAGTTTCACCAAAATGAATATACTACTCCGTCTTTCTTGAAACACCCCATAACCAATACACCCACATTGATGTACACACTAATCAATTAATCAAAGCCCCAAAAAAATTATATACCGAGTTAGATAAGAATCTTAGCTAATTTGCCATGCAATTTGTTTGAAATATTGATTAACCGATTAGTGTGTACACCCTCCTCAATAAGGGTGATTTTGTTATATGGGGTGTTTAAAGAAAGACCGAGGGAGTACGAGTTAAGAGGACAGGAAGTTCTTTCAGGAACAAATTTCTAGTTCATTTGGAGGAAAGTACTTGAGATCCCCTTACGACTACTCGCTGCCGTAGCCCAAATGGAAGCAGAAATGCAACCCTCTCCCACGAGTGATTTAGTTGGTCCTCAAATACACCAGACTACAACTAAAACTGCACACTTACTTCGAAAGGAAGCCTCGCATCTCTCTTCCCGCCTATACCAACTACTGTCATTTGGAACTAATCACTTGTTACTTGTGAGTCTGAATCAATAACCACCAGATAGCATAGGCAAACTAAGTGAGATCACCATCTCTTTCAAACACATGACACAACTAATGGATTTAGTACGCCTACACCTTTGCAGTATCTATTATTCCTTTGTAACACCATAGTCGTACAAAATGCATGGGACCTTAGGAAAGGCCTTTGATTCCAAAAGAAAAGACTTGAAAAAAAAAACATTCACCAAAGAGTAAGCCTGATAACTGCCCTTGTTTAACCCAATATATGGCAGGTTATCATTTAGCTATTAATTATTCCATGTTTTTAACGAAGATCAAATCCCTTGACATATATATTAAGGTATTAAACCTAGATCTGAAACCTCATTGGTATTTTAGTAACTATAGATTACCATACATTAAGACCATTCTCCTCATAGTGTAAAGGAATAAATCAGACAACTTTAAGAGACATAAGAAACAGTAATTCTGGTCACACGTTAAGTCATTTCTCCTGATAGTTTAAAGAAATAAATCAGACAAAATACTGAGACCGTTCTGTAATCATGGTTACAGACTAAGACCTTTTTCCTGATGGTTTAAAGAAATAAATTCGACAAAAGGCCAATAAATCATTTTTACTCCTCACTAAATGCTTGAACGTAAACTTTGTTAGGGCTAACCAAGTACGCAAAGGCTCAAGAAAACAATATAAAAGTTACCTATAGAGTGTAAATCTAAATACTTACGCTGATGCTGCCAAGTAATAAAAAAAAACATAGACAGAACATATGCAATACAACTCCAAAATCAAAGCTTAGTACATTATATATTGGACAAGCATCTTGATAGCACAATCACATAAACACTATAGTACAAGAAAGATTGTTTCCCACCAAGAGAGTACAATACTTAAGTCTAATCTTTGAATATCAATCAATTCTTAATGGTCATGGAAATACAATTAGAGACAAGCCTCTGACTATTAGATAGTTAAAACTTATCTCATGATCAGACCATGCTAATTGTAAATCAACCATAACAAATTAAATGCTTCAATGAGAATCTAAGGACAAACAGATAGAAACTTGAATACCCCAGTGTTTAAGACAAAATAAGAAACTGCCATGTGACACTATTAGTTGGAGATAGAGAAACGAACTTTCTCTTACTTTTTCACGTCAATGGGCTTCCTGACTAAAGAGTAAATGTAATGCGTATATGGCAGAAATAAAAGTGACTCGCCAGTCTCACAACTGTTGAAAACAGGATATAAATCTTCATGGTGTTTGCCATTTTCTTTACAAGTTCAGTTTAGAGGGACTTTTATGGGCTAGGTGATGTGCATACCCTTATAAAGTTATGAATGTTACAGATCCGCCCCTGACAATAAGCAGTATTCTGAATGGCTCATTTTCTATTAGTAGATTGGTATATGCTTGCTGGGGGGCAATTATGTGACACTAGAGATACTATGGATGAAAATCCAATTGCTCATTTTCATTGTACCCTTTACTACAAGATTGTTTTCTTGTGAATGCCAAATAATGTACACCAGAATACAATAACTTAGAACAGAAATGTACGCCAGAATATAGTAAGTTTCAAGCAACAATACCACCAAGTTGATGGCATCTTCTCTAGAATTTTCTTCACAAAAGAAGAGGAACAGAAAGACAAATATTAAGATGCTTACTTGACGTAGATTAATGAGGTACTCAAATGAATCCTTGATAGTGTTGCTAAAGGACTCATTCTTTGCGAAACTTTCTTCCCATATTTTATCAAGAGCTGCCTTGGACTCCAAGAGGCAAGAAACCATATCCTTATCTTTTTCTTCATCCATAACAGTGGCCTGGCCAGTTTTACGGATGTGAGAACTTAACGCTTGCCGCAACGATTCAAGGGCATTGACCCTGAAAAATAAATTGTACATCCTGTGGAGATCCTCTATGCGACTCCCTTTCATTAGCATCATGAAGCCCTACGACAAAATACGAAAATTTAGTAAAACTGGAGAACAGATATTGCAAGTATAAAAGAACACACTCATGAAGAAGTTTAATTTACAGACCTTGTCAAGAATTGCAGAAATATGACGCTCAAGAAGCTGCTTTTCAGCAGTTGCGATGAGTGGTTTTCTAGTACTTGCATCCAAGTAAAGTAAGCATCTCTCTTGTTCTTCATGCAATCTTGTCTGTGAGTAAGCAACGGTTACTAGATCTCCCAAGATAATAACAGTACTACATAGGATAATGAGATTGTCTGCAGTCTTATACACTGGAAGACAGCTGAAACATATTATACCAAGTTCAAAGCACAAAGCCATTTGACTAACTGAAACACAATGAAAGAAGTGAATTTATGCGATAATACATCAAAAACATACTTCTACATGCTTCAAGTAATCTGGAACATCTGACTGCTGCATGTATTTAACACCTTCAGCGGCATAAAATTCCTCAGTGCATGCAAGGAATGGCTTTTCGAAGCTCTCTTGGTATATTCCAAGAGCTGTAAACATCTTCAAAAGATGGTTCAGAAGTGTCCTATCCACTGCTTCTCCTAATCTGAAATATCAATGAAAACAAAAGACAGTAAAGATAAACTAATAGGAGAAAGTTAGCAACTAACATAATAGTTCAAATCACATTTTCCAATACCTACTATTAAAACTGTGAAGTAGTCTTTGCTTTAGGAAACAAGAGAAAAAAGCCCTGTGCAGTATTTGCACAATTCAATTTGCAAATACACTCTTGAGCAATTTAAGAGATCGAGAAAAGAATCAAGTAAACTACGATGTAAGAAATAGGAAGTTTTCTTCTACCTATACACTTGATCATCTCTTCTTCTTTAGGAGGTATAAGAAAAAGAGATACAATATCTCATTCAAAAGAAAATTGTTATTTTATTTATTAGTTAGAAGAAGATAGACTCCTTACCATAGCATATTGCATGATCCTCTACCCTCTCTATGCAAGGACAATACAACCAATCCAATAGAGCACAGAGTGCGATGATGTTTTGAACTCTTAAAAGACATTATTTCATGAAAAAATAACCCAGACCCACCAGAGTAACCTTACTAATCCATCTTTAGTGATGCAAGATGAAACAATCCACATATAAACGAAGAACATTAGATTTGAAAATCAATCGCAAAGAAAGAAAACTACAATAACAAAGACATGGGATGTAAAAAAGGCGAAATGCATGCCTTTTTTATTAAACATAAATGGTTAAAAGATCAGTTATATGAATTTCATTATAAGAAAGACGAAATTCCTAGATAAAAAACAATAACAACATTAGAATAGCACAAACATGTCTATTACCGTTCCCTTTCAATCATTCTCAAGAGGCCAGTCACAGTTTTGTGCTCAACTTCAGGACATGACGAAAGATTTTTACGGAAGAGCTGTAATCCCATGTCCCACAACGACTTCACAGCCGGGGTCTGTTTCACATATGTTCTATCAAGATATAAAGCAATACCACGGATCATTAGCATTTGATCACAAAGGTCCTGCCAACATTTCTCAACAAGTGACAGAAACACCACTAGGTCAGGGCTTTGTCCAACCAATGAACGCAGCACTGCAGATATGTGTGCTTCACACTCTTTTTCAATTCGTTGATAAAGACTTCCCCCCATCTTGTGCAGGCATAGATCATTGACAGCCTGAAAAAATCAACAATTTACACAGCTGTCAACAATATATATATATATACAAGCATATGTACATTTCAACCTCCAGCAAAGATAGGGCAGTCACGTCACCTGATAAAGTTTCTCCAAGTCGCACGAATCGGGTTGTTTTAAGAATATGGCGTTTATGGCAGATTTTAATGTTGCCCATGTATCCTCCTCAAAATTAGGGGGTAATGTAGGTTTAGCTGTTTCATAGAAAGCAAAGGAAGACGAAACAAGAGGTTGAGAAAGACTATGAGTAACTGCCAAAAAATAAAAACATAACCAATACAATGTCTTAAAATCAAAGTTTACACAATAATCTAAATATAACCTCATAGGGGTATACTACTGAAAAACAATAAAACTTTTGGTGGGAATCAAACGAAATCTCAGGATTGTTTAGTGTGCTTAATAATAACTCATGAATAGATTTGAAGGAATCACAACTTCATGTAATGTTAGCGAATGGATTTATGAATTACTTGAAATAATACAATGTCTGATGAGAGTTTAGGGAAACACGACTTCTCACAGAAGTTTGCTTTATTATATTTAATTAATCTGCTATAATCAATTAAAAGCACTGAACCTTCCAAGTGCATCCAGCAGGAATCGGCCGGTTGTTGGAACGGCGCGAGCAGGGCCGGCCTCAATTCAGAAAGATAAAGGGCCCAAAGTTTAAATAACTAGGAGGACCCCAAATAGTATCACATAAAACTGTACTCATATTATATTTAGTCACAAAAGAAAGGTAGTTATGTGGCATCTTGTTTGACCTGAAGTTGAAAAAACTTCTTTAGATAATGGTTTAAACTTTAAACCTTACTTGTATACCCCACCCATGACTTTTGCAAGTTTAAATTTAGTAAACAAAGTGGCAGATAAAAGTCATTCTGGGTGATGCGTGAGAGGTCAAAATTCAAAGTCGTCAAAATTCAAAGTCATTAGGATGCTAGTTATCATGATTTGACAATCTACCTAATGAGATGAGTTCCAGTGATTCAGTTCGACAACCTAGCTAACCCATACATAACATCCAACTAGATCTACTAGTGAATGACTCACTGCTACAAGGCTGCAAACTTGTCAGAAATACCATGAAGTTGGCCAATGTTAGACCTAGTTGGTCATGAAACACATTACATCAGTGTGTAAACCAAATGTACTAGATCATGCCTTCACCCAGAACATTAAGTCCTCAAACCCTAAAGTTATTCTTTTGAAGAAGGTCAAAACATAGATGCTTTACATATCTTTCGGGAATGGAACACTCAATCCAATAGCAACCTTAGTGCTTGGAAATATCCACAATTTGAGGAATGAAAAGAAACCAGCCACTATGGGACTTATTCATAAGATGCCATGAGGAAGAGAGTTGTATATTAAGATCCCCATAATCGATATAAATATGGCTAAAGCACGCACTTTAGCTCACAAACTGCAGAGAAGATGACACCCCAGCCGACGAATTCAGTTTTTTTAGAAAATGAAAATGAGCTTCCGTTCCAATGTCCTACCCTCACAAAAAAGTTACACTTTCGGAGATAGTAAAGCAGTAGAGTCGGAACCTAACAAAGATTATTCCTCTTCTTAGCCAAAAGAGCATAAGTGAATGATTATAGCTATACAGTACCATAGCTCACTGCTCCTGACTCTTCTCGTGAGTGTTGTAAAGTCTAGATTCAGCCATGACTGGCCATCCCGACTCCACCACAGTCGGTTATTACTTTTGTGTTTGGATTTCATCCCATCATAATCAGACTGATTCAAATTGAGTCACTCTTCGGTGGAAGTGATATGCTTGGTTTCAGATGTCTTAATGTGGACCTGACTGCGTTCTCTCTCCCATCCTTTCCTTTCTGGCTGTAAAGTCGGTGCAATGGCATGTAGGTGGCAAATTAAATTCTTACAATTTCCTTAGGACATGTCTTTACTCTTTTCTCTTCAAAATTGCAAACTTAGAAGCACCTAATGATCTCATAATAATTTTTGAAAGGCATGTCAAACCACAGTTGCCCAACAATAATAGAAGGTTACATGGTCTGCATTTGGTTAAACCGACATCAACTGCATGGAGCTCAAGGTGAATGTTGATGGTTTAATTTAACACAAAAACGCAAAAATAAGAGATAGACATAAGAGATGGTAACTAAATCAGCTGATAATCTAATAATTTAACCACTGAAATAGCGCCTTGAGCTAATTTCTAAATTGGCTTAGGTTCAAGACAAAATCTGCAGGGAACCAAGTTCTGAATCCTTAAGAGGGCAAGAGCTCACACATACAAAGATTGGGTCCAGACAAATCGAGCTCTCACGTAAAGCTTGACTTCAAGGTTTACAGCATAGAGAAAAACTCCGCTGATTAAGATTTTAAGCTTCAAAGGTCGTTGTTTGTGAATACTTGATAATTTGAAGGCTCATAAGTCGTAACCCAATATAATCAGGCCAAACCAATCCATTAGAACGGTTGGTTCTAACTTCTTGGACATCAAACTTCACTCTTTTCATTACACTAACGGACAGAAAAGTCACAGGCTGAACTTTGGGTACCTAAATCAATGCTTTGAAAATTAATCTATACTAATCCCACTAGACGATAATTTTATGGACATTACAGTACACCGATCGTAAGTAAGGAATTATCAATAACAACCAAACGAACACATCGTTTCCCATTTCACATTCCCCAAGACCTCCATTGTGAAACCTATCCACACTCGATCAGTCACCCAACCATTCTTCTCATACCTCATTATGGCAATAACGCAAAGATTATAACTTACTCAGGTAGATTACTGAGCTAAGGTAGCTAACAACACAAAACTAGGCGCACCAGCTCTAGGAAAAGCGAAAGCTATATATATAAATAAATCCCACTCAGCCAATATTTGAACTCACCACACAGGGCAATTACCAGAACAATATTAGTTACACATAAAACACGAAGCGAACTACTCGCGCAGATCAATCTACAAGTCCAGCAGTAGCAATCAAGTATCACAAATAGCAAATAAAATCAAATTTGAAAAACCCTAAAATTGACATCGGAGGTGAGAAAAGAAAAAGTAGGAATGAGGGCGGAACCTTTAACAAGCTTAATAACGAGCTTCTTGGTGGAAGGATTAGGTGGGGTAGCCTTCTTCCGGGACAAATTAGCAGTGACACCATCAGTGATCGGGGCACGGGAATTCCCAGGCGGCGAAAAAACGGCGTTGCCCTTGAGATCCTCGTCGACGATCATCGAACCGGGTTCGTCATCGTCGGTAGCGGCGGCGGAGTTAAAAGCGTGGTGGAGGCCATTCTTAGAGTCGACAGACTGTGACTTGGTTTTCTTCATCGCCGGCTGGAAGGGAGAGGAGGAAGAAGTGGTGCCGGCGGTGGTGTTAGCGGTGGAGGTGGCGGTGAGGTTGGTGTTACTGCTGGGTGGGCGCTTGTTAGCGTTGGAGAGAGACATGAAATGAGGGGAGGTGAGGTGAGACTTAGCTCAGGGGCATGGTAAGAGCAGATATGGAGGACGAATCACTTTTGTGAGCTTGAGATGTTGCGTCGCAACTTGGAGAGATAGAGAGACCTTCTCTAGTCCAGAAGAAGGGAAAAAAAAAAAAATTCACTCATTTTCACGTTCCACACTTCCACATTTTCGAAATACCAGGGGGCGTTTGTTTAGTAAATCATGTGGTTTAGGAATCGATTTCACGCGTGCTCTAGAAATCTTGTGGAATCGGGTTCAGAGTCCGCTCTCCTCCCTCTTGGCTTGATAAACCCCAAGCAATAACCAATTCTAGGTTCATTATTGTTGTTTTTAATCTGAATAATTGGGGCGTAAGGGTGTCTCCACTCCAATTCAATTTCGACCGATCGTACACAGTGAACATCTCCATCATCATTAACCTCGTATTTTATATTATGGAATTTTATAATACGTGATGTGTCGAAAGAGAGTTGTGTGGCGAACTGGCGATCGCAGGCACTAAACTACACTTGGCTCTGAATTTTTTTAGATCTTGAATTTGTGCAGTTTAACAAATCTTTGTCTCTGGCATTGATGAGGCCATTAGATGGTTCAAAAATTATCTGAATCAAGAAGAATATTTGGCACCTGGCAAACTTTTGCACGAAGCATTTTAATGGGAGTTTTGGATTTCTCCTACTGTATGAATATTGAAAGAGAAGATCAAATGCAATGGCCGGCGACGATTGTAAAAAGGACTTCAAATTAATTTAATTAACACCCAATTATTTAAAAGATAAATATATTTGAATTTTTCGTTTTTTTTACTAAAGTGAACCAAACACCAGGTTATTAAAACATGTGGATTAGGAATCGGGTTTGGTTAGTAAAACGTGAAAATGAGTGATTTTTTTTTCTTCTTCTTCTAGAATAGAGAAGGTCTCTCTATCTCTCAACTCGCAACATCTCAAAGCTCACAAAAGCGATTCGTCCTCCATATCTGCTCTTATCATGCCCCTTAGCTAAGTATTAAGGGGGTTTGGTTACTAAATCGTGTGGATTAGGAATCGGGTTTGGTTAGTTCTTTTTGTCTTCTAGTGGCCCTATTGGATGAAACATCCAATCTAATAGTTCTAAACCCTTTTTCGACAACCCCAATCAATTTAAATCTTCTAATCGTGGCCCATAAGGGTTTAGCAGTCCCTTCTTGGGGTATCACTAGACTCCGGCGGCGAAACCGCCAAATGTTTTGCGTGTATCATGTGTTTGGTGTTGGAAGTGCTCGTCGAAGTTAAGGGATGTAACAACCCTAAAATTTCGTCCATAATAGTGGAAATAATTTATAATTGTCACGCCGCAATTGATTACCAAGTCAATTGCTAGACATAAAATTCAACAATAATAATCCAAACGAAAGAAAGACAGCGGGAGACTTTAAATGTCGAACTACAGTTCTCAAAACTAAATCCAAATTACAAAATCAAACGAAAGTTCAATTCCAAATAATGTTTATGAAATCCCCAGCATCACAATCACTCTAGGTGGTATTTACTTTATCATACTTTTCTTTCATCGTTTTAGATACATTATCCAACGAACATTATTTGACGCTTGATATACACAGCTGTTGCCGGATTCAATTCTCAACGATTCAAGAAATACAAACAAGATCAACAATCAACAAGTGACCACCCGGCCGAGAGCCGAATAAGTTCGAGGACAATAGGAGGCCGAGGGGCGGTGGAAGTCGACGAGGATAAGCGTCAAACGATATCATTAAGTAATAGCAAATCAAAGGAATATGAAACAAGTGAATATGGGTATAGGTCATTGGCATTCAAGGTGTAAGGATTGAAATATCAATTAGAACATGGTAATTTGCGAAACTCAAAGGACAATAGATCAACGTTTTTACCTCTCAACGCTAATCCTTAATCAAGTTCTTCTAACAAATTCTACGAATTACACCTCCTTGAATCCACAACCTAGGTACCCAATCAATTACAAACTCAATTGATAATCCCCTAATTGACAAGGTGTAACCATAAGTCATGATTCTCACAATTAACACTAAGATATCATGAGTCCAAAAGAAGATAGTAGCAAATAAACATGAATAACGTCTACCTCCAACATCGAATGACTACCAAATTTGAGTATGGCATAAAAGGTTATGTCGGGAACCTCTCCTCCAAATTTCGTCCACAAACACCAGGCGGATCAACGGGAATCAATCTTACACTGAACCATAAACATAAGTTAGGGTTTACCCACGAATACTAATACAACTTTTGATACACAAATCTAGGTCTTACCTATTTTTGACATATTGTTACAACTAGAGTTAGAAACATCCCCATAAGACCTCGTTCTCAAATACCTTAGGAGTCGACGGGCATCATCAAAATTCTGACTTATTTCCTTAAACCTGATTAACACTAACTTAATTTCCAATATTAGTAATTACTAGTGTTATACTCGTGCTATGCACATAGATATATAGTTGAATTTCGTATCATGAAGTAATGTTGTACGGTAATAAAAAGAGAATATTAGAAATATCATATTGACTCGATATTGCAATGACACTTGAGTCTATGAGTTTGCGATAGTCAGAATCCTATAATCTTAATCCAGTTGAAGTGGCTATTTTTTTTTTCAAACTCGATATTGCAATGACACGTGAATGAAAGAAACAATCCTAACAGAAATCGTGAAATAAAATTCCAAAACCAATTAATTTGAAGTTCCAACAAAATTAAGAATCATTCTTTAACTTGAGAAGTCAATCTCATCTGACGCCAACCATCCTATCCAAAGTATGTGCACCCGATTCTTCATATCTCTCAAGTTCGATTATCCCTGTATGGGTACTGTATTTTATTAGGAACCAAGCAGCCAAGATTTGAATAAACGGTTATGAGAACTAAATTAAAAGAAGGAGTAAAGGTACAGAATAAGGTTTGTAGTTACCTTGGCTTAAATGTTCTGGAAGACCTCTTTATATACCACGTTGTTTGTAGTATTGTAGAGGCGGTTGTGCTTGTCACAAATCAGAATCTTTAGGCCTTTTTTGTTGGTGACCCTTGAGAGAGAAACATAAAGTTGACCATGGCTAAAAACCTGCCGTGGAAGATATAAACCCACATGTGAGAGAGATTGCCCTTGGCTTTTGTTTATTGTCATAGCAAAACACACAATCAATGGGAATTGTCTACGCTGCAATTTAATAGGCAATGTGCTGGTATCTGACGGGCTCAACATCATGCGAGGAATAAAAACTCTCTGTCCAGTATTGGAGCCTGATATCATAGTTGCTTCAATAACGTCGTTTCCTAGCTGGGTCACTATCAATCTAGTACCATTGCATAAGCCAGAAGACTGATCAATATTTCTGAGTAGCATAACTGGAGCACCGATCTTCAATTTTAGCTTGTGGTTTGGGAGGCCTGAACATCTTATAGTATTTAAGAATTCAGTGGAATACATATCGTCTTGTGCTGCACCAATTCCATGTGCTTTACTAATGCTATCTGAACTTAGATACACTTGCTCTTCTCCGGGTATTAAAGACAGCACATAATCATTCACCATCTCCATTATCTCATGGGTGGGAGCAAGAACAACTCTTTCTTTAAAAAAATTGGGATCCCACAAGTTATCTTGAATAGATGGGTATGTAGTTTCAACAATTGTTGCCATGGGATTATTGGAATCCCTTATAAGAATATCATCAGAGATTCTTATAGTAGCTTCCCCGTCATTAGGCTGTCCTGCATCGCCATCTCCTATTTGCAATATCCATTCAGAGAACTCTCTTATTTCCTGTGCATTGGAATCTGAAAGTCCAACCCTAAGCCGCATGTTTTTGGTTAGTTTTAGAACCTTACATGAATACCACAAATAGGAGGAATTGATGGTAGAAAAGACAATGTCTCCCCGACTGCCTTTAGGGATAACTGGCAATATCTGTCGAAAATCTCCTCCAAATACAATGACTTTACCAGCGAAAGGCTGGTCAGATATTCTTCCATCAGGAGTTCGCAAAACATCTCGTAAACTTCTGTCTAAAGCTTCAAAACAAAATTTGTGTGCCATAGGAGCTTCATCCCATATAATTAGTTTAGTTTTTTTCAAAAGTTCACTCATCTCAGTATATGGCTTAACCAAAGTGCACATAGAAGTCTCCGTGATGTTACACGGAATCCTGAATCTTGAATGTGCTGTTCTACCCCTTGGGAGGAGAAGCGATGCGATTCCGCTCGATGCGACAGGAAGCACGATGTCACCTTTAGATCGCAAAGCTGCACATAAAGTCCTCCAAATAAATGTCTTCCCTGTCCCACCATATCCATAAAGTTAAAAAAACACCCCCTTGCCCTCTTGCAATGGCATCCATGATCTCATCGTAAACAACCTTTTGTTGTTAAACATGGAAGCAAAGTTTTGTGCTCTTCACGCAATGCTGCCCTATCATAAGAAATCTCCTCTGCTATAAGTTTGTTCTGACCTTCTGTATTAAGTAACCCATCTGGCATTGTAATTTTGTATTTTTTTAGGGTACTTCCATTGCTCTGCATTACTTTCTCAATTTCAACCAACGTGTAGTTTTTCAATTGATCATCACTAAGCTTCAAATCTGTTTAATACAACAAAGTTTAAGGAAACTCGAAATAGACCAAGTTTAAGACAATTTGGATAAATGTGAAGGAGAAAAAATTGATATTACTAGGGAGTTGGAAGATATTACGCTGCCTATGGAGGATGTCTTCTGAGAGTAAGTGCCCCGTCTTATCCCACACAAAATCTGGTCTTGAGACACTACCAGATAGTAGTAGCATAGCAAATAGTTTTCTTAGATAAGCTCCTGATCCCCATTCAAATGCTTCTTTGATGCCATCAATGTACTCTCTATCATCATCCAACAATCCCTTTGCGTAGCAGGCCTCCTTCAAAGTAGGGTACAGTACACCATCTACTGTTCGGATATCTTCATAACATGTCAGACCTTTGACATAATTCAATAGGATTCTCAAATAGTATCTCTCACCACCACCTGGTGGAACATGATAAATCCGACCAATAGAAAAACCTCTTTCCCTTGGTGTCCATTCTCGATCTTGTTGTTTCCAAACAAACTTATTTGGAAACTCCGAATAAGTTAGTTGTCTAGCTGCTGGGTATTGTTGGTTGCATTCCATCCATGCTAAAAACATTGATTTATCAACTAAAGGCCTGTTTAGGACAGAAGGGAGAGGAGCATTACCATTAAAGACAACACTCTGCTCGTTCGGCAAGTGAAAGCTTAGCCTTTCACCAGATGGTGTTCTATAGTGGAGCTCAAAACCAAAAATCCTCCAAGCCGCTTCACACGATGATATATACCGACAATCATAGTAGTCTTTTATCTCGTCCCTATTTTCGGGGTTAGAAAATCCTGCCGTGACTCGATCATGTCCTTTGGTTATGCACTTGAATAGATACTTGATCGATCTGGACTAATTGCACCATTCCACATCAATGTGAGCACGATATTTCAAGAGAAGCTTAGAGTTGTAAGGAACTATATATCTATTGTCTAGCAGGACACCCTTTTTCTCCACCATTGAACCATTATTCCTTCTTTTGTAGACCGGATATCCCTCTTCATCAACTGTTGTGCTCTCATTGAATTTTTTCGGAAAGTGTTTAGAACACTTCCTGTCCATCATGCAAGGGGATCCTGGATTGGAAGCTCCACATGGACCATGTATCATCAATTCTTTTACAGCTTCATACAATTTTGGGTTTTCTTCTTGATTAGGTATCTCCGCAGATATAATCTTGTCAACATCTTCAGGATTGGGGAACTTATCATCCCGATGTAAAAATAGCAATATGTGAGCATGGGGTAGACCTCGTTTCTGAAACTCTATAGTATATACAACTGCATAAAACAACGTAAGTTAGCTCCTTAAGAACATTACATGAAAAGTTTAATAGGCTATTAATTATGCAGAGAAAACAAAAAATTGTTATAGAAAAAAGTTTAGGATTATGTAGTTACAGTATTTCCAGGCAGAATAATTGATATGAGCATACGGCTATGTTTTAGGGATAAAGTGAAATGATGGTGTGTGTTGAACCTGTCAGCAACTCAGCAATAACAACCCTTTCTTACGTTATATTCTCAGTAGTCACTAAGCAAATAATTATTTTTGGTAAGTGTAGGTTTATTGTACATAGCATATCATTCCTAGTCTTATCAATCATTTTTGTAGGTTTATTTGATTCAAAACTGTGGAAACATCATGTCAAGAGAAAAATAAAAAAAACCTCTTGAAGCACCACCAGAGTCTGCGTTTCGTAAGTGTGAGTGTTTATGATGATTGTGTAAGTATGTACTTTGCAATGTGGTTTGTTTCAAGTTTGGTATCTGTTCTTTCATACGGTAAGCTTTATAATTATGAAAGAAAGGTGAGTATAAAATATGAAATAAGCTTCATTTATTAAGTATAACAAAGAATAATACCTGCGGCCACTCTGCCAAACACATGACCAGCTTTCAATTCCTTTACTAATTGATCGAGTTTTATTTTAAATACTCGGCAAATAATATATGGTCTATCATTTGCCTGAAGCTCTCTTTTCTTCACGAATCTGGTTATCTCTGGCCACTTGTGATTGCAAGTAAATGTGATAAATAGATCAGGGTATCCATATGTCCCACAAAGGGACATTGCATCTTGGTAGTTTTGCATCATGAATCTTGAACCACCAGTGAACGAAGAAGGTAACACAATGCGTGATCCTGTAGAAGAAGGAGCTGTATTTCCTCGAGCAACTGCATTGGTGAGATTACAGTACAGTTCTGCTCTTAAGTCTGGTTGGTGTGTTCGGACGTATAATAGTCTCTCTGCCTCAATCATTGTGAAGGCGTCAACAATAAACTGCTGAAGCAACCTTCTTGCAAGCAATATTGTCGAACCTTCCTCTTCTCGATCCATTAGCCTAAAGGCAAAAAATTCTCTCATTGTTAGTCTAAACCTCTTTTTCTTCGATGAAGTGCCTCCTGTGTTATCTTCAGCATGTCTTTGTTGCTCCCTGTGAAGAACATCAATCCTATAGCCATCCTCGCCATAGGGAAACAACAAAGGATTTTGTGTCTCGACAACTATATCTCTTTCATCAGCCCCAATTCCAATATCTCCAACGATAAGAGTAGCGACTTCTGATGCACTTGGAAGGTTGTACGTCCTTCCATCAGATGATCTTTTTCCAATAAGCTTAAGCTTCACATTTTTGCATCCATTATTAGAATAAATTCTATCTCTGGCCATCCTATATGCATTGACTAATGGATTGTGGTCATCAAGCATCTTCTACAAATCGCGCACCACCTCTTCATCAAATGAATCTGGATTGTCTGGGCTGTAGAAGAAAATTAAAGATTATGAATTTCAGACTATAAACATATAAGATATAAGAATATGTTGTTTATGTATCATCAATTTTTTTTTGCTTTGTTGTATTGTTTGATATCTAAGTACTGAAAATGATTAGACCAACCTGATAGCCTTCGTTCTATTTGAGACTTCATCTTCAGTGTCATAAATATATAGTTGTGAGAATTTTGGAGATGAACCCTCCTTTGGCAGCAAGCTCGAAATTCGGTGGTAGTTTTGACCACTTAATTTGAAGTTGTAAGGACCGCGTCCTCGCTGCATTGTTTTATCGACCTTGCCTCCCATTGATGTGAAGGAGAACATCATATTCTATGCTCGAATATTGTCAGTGAAGTGTTTGCTTCGGGCATGCTTTTTCTTCAGTAGATTATCAAGTATCTCAGGGGGATCTCGTAGAAGTGGAATCTGCACTTTTCCTTGCATGCAACACAGAGAAAATTTCGGAGAGTTTGATTTCCGATTTTTTCTTGCCCTTTCCGCGTACCACATTAATGCTCCACAAAATTCACACTTCCTAGTTGGGTTGCCAATGTCGCTATAATCTGTCTTATACAAAGTAGATCTTTTCATTAATATTCCTAGATTTTTAATCTACGTAGATAATGTTGGTTAGTTTGGGTGATTACCTTCCCAAGACGTAGATCTGTCTTCGTCTCCGTCTTCATCTTCATCTGCACAATTTATAGATCATTTGATAGATTATAGACTAAATCAAAGGGAGTTGATGTATGATTGATGAGATGAATTTATACCTTCATCCATTGCATCTTCATTATCGCTCTCATCTGCCATAATATAGTAATATATTACATAACGTTTAATGGACATTTATAAGAGGAGTTAAGTGTTAGTTGAGGGATCAACGTTTTCATTTTTGTTTAGTTCAGGACCTGAACGTTTTTTTTGGTCAGTTAAGGACCTTCTATTAGTGTGCCGTTAGAATGCTACTGATATTTCCACTTTTGATTCCTTTTTTATTTCTCTCACTTCGTTCCTCATTTCATCTTCATGCATCAGAGTATTGACTAAAACAACTATACTCTGACTTGTTCAACATCAAAACAGTAATTGTATACAAATTTCGAAATTCATTTTCTTACTAACAAATCCTAAATCAATTACCCATTGAAATCGAATCGGGGTACCTCCAAACACCACAAAATAGCAAAAATCAGAGCTAATTAATCTATCGAAAGTGCATAAATTTTTGACCAAATTGGAGCCAGTAACCCAGAAATTCGTCCAAAAAATTGCATACTCGTATGACTTTTTTGTGTAGTGACTCGTATGACATTTAGGATAGTGAAAAATGCTTCACATGTATAATCATTGTCAAGCTTAGGAATAGGAAAGGATATTAAAAATCATGTTGTATTATCTCTGTTAGGAAAAAGTGAATGTTGGAACTACCTTTACGATTTAGGATCATTTTTCGCCTCACAGACGACTTAAATTCACTCACATTATGAAGTGCAAATAAACATGATCGTGTATTTGGTCTTGTAATTATAATTTGTGAAAAGACCACTCTTACGGGTATGGGAAACATATAAAGAGCACTGAACGACTACATTGTCACATTCGTAGACTTATAAATTCATAACTTTATTTGGCGTAGGTTCCTAAAACGCAAAAAAGTGTAAATCTTATTATTGGATTCCTAGAATTAGAAACTAATCTTGCGAACGATAATTTGCTGCACTACAATTTTGACATGATCCGCTTGCTTTGCACCAAACCCAATTTTGCAGCGTCCTGACGGTTTTCAAGCATGTACCTACGCGATCCGTTGAAGGAAGATGGTAGTGGTACCTGAAAAGGTTTATAGTTGTTCTGTATCACATACCTCCATAACATTTATATTGGCCTTGTAGTAGAGGTACTCGTGTTTGTGCGATATTCTGCCATAGCGAGATTATTTGGTTGGCAGAGGTGATGAACTTTTTTCTTATCCATATTGATTGAAAGGCAAGAACGAATGTTACTTTAGATGGTGGTCAGAGACTATGAAAGTATATTTTAAAGTATGAAAAACTGAGAATAGATTAGGGATTAACAAAGGCAATAGAGAGAGTATTGTACAGATTGAGCTAAGTTGTTTTAAATCCTGATACATATATATATAGGATATTCAAATAAATTTTAGTTTTCAGCTATATGGAGTGAAAAAATTTAGGGTTATGTAGTTTGAGTATTTTTAGGCAGAATAATTGATATGAGCATGCGGCTATATTTTAGGAATAAAGTCAATCTGATAATGTGCGTTGAATCTGTCAGCAACTCAGCAATAACAACTTTTTTCTTACGTTTTATTCTCAGTAGTCCCTAAGCATATAATAATTTTTGGTAAGGGTAGATTCATTGTACAGGAGTATATCATTTCTCATGTTATCAATCATTTTTTCAGGTCTATTCTGATTCAAAACTATTGAAGCACCGGAGTCTGCGTTATGTAAGCGTGACTGAAATAGTAATGCAGTATTCAATAATCGTAGTTGCAAGCGTCTACGATGATTAGGTAAGTCTGAATTTTGCAATGTGCTTCGCTCCAAGTTTTGTTTATTAGTGAGAATGGTTTTTTAGGAATTTTAGACCGTAGTAACAAAGATAGTAATGGTATCTATTCTGTGATAGTGTAAGCTTCGTAATTAAGAAATCTAGGTGAGTATGGAATATGCTTAACAAAGTACATACACAACTTTAGTAATCGTCAGTATTGCTGATAATTTAAATAATTCCAAAGAAAAATTCAACGGGAGCTCAAGTTTAGAAACTAAACTGAAAACGATACTTTTATTCTCTTATGCTAGATATTACAATACTACGACTATGATAAAAGCAAACTAATTGTGAACACAAACTGAATCTTCATTGTTTATTTGAATCCAAATCTTTTTTCTCAAGCAATATCATTCACCATCATTTTTCTTCCTTCTCGATCTTCACGGTAACCAACTTCTTGGTAGTGGACAATTAAACATCATTATCATCCTCACCAGCTTCAAGAGGCCTCTTTGTTGGAGTGATGCCACTATCAGAAGTGTCTCACTGTCACACATATAGGAGCCCGAGTCCTGTGGGATTTTTAAGGAAAAGTATGTTAAACTATGGACAACGTGAACAAATTTAATAAAATGAGCTAATTGTGTGTGAGCAACACCTTTTCTCCCTTCTCAGTTATAAGGTCTGATTCATCATGAGAATTGGCTTCAAAGCCTTCCTGTTCCCAAGTAAAAAATAAAATTTATTAGCCTCAACATTTTTTAGTGTATGAGGAAAATCGTTATTAGGAACTGACCACTGATGATTTGGAAAGAGCTTCAAACTCCTTGATCAATGCTGGATCTTCCGACATTTTGGACACATAATATGAGTCCCAACCTTTGTCAAGATTGTATTTTTTAGTGTTTTTAATTTTGAAAAGGATCTTCCGATTGATAAGAGTATTCAGCTTTTCTGGCAAGGAATTAAGATCTTCAGGATCTTTATTCTGTAACATTAAAAGGCAACATCTTAGGCTGATTCATTTGATATAGCACCAAGAAATTTGTCCGAGATAGAAATCTAACACACGGACCTTTATTTGTTTTTCTCGCAGATCTTTAGCTGAGATTTGGAGGATTTCATAGGCTTGCGACTCCCATATAATAAAAGTTGAATTCGCAGAACCGTCAATGACCTTGACTCTTAATTTGTACCTGGTAGTTGTTTTACATCAAATTAAAAATTATTATTGATAATTAAATTCGTATTTGGCTCAATAAAAGTTTATTAATAATTTACTACAAATCACCTTGGCACAACATACTGGCATTCTCCTTTGCATTCTTCACACAACCACTTCCCGTCATCATCTTGCTCAACTCCATGGTTGTGCTTTTTGCAAGCATTCCAAAACCATTTGTATCTATTGTCAAACCCTATGATAGTGGCTAATGTCACATAGTGACCCTCCAACACAAGATCGAATTGTCGCGAAAATCACGAAATTATAGAACTTTTAGGTTTTAAGATTACCAATTATGACAAATTACAAAAAATATATGTTCCAGAGTACCTGTTCAGTTTCACGTATCTCATCTAAAGTCCTTCTGAGAGATACATCGAGAAAGTCATCGGTAGAGGGCCGTTTGTCGGAAGTTCTATGAGGCTTGGAGTAGATGTGCTTCCATCGTGACTGGGATTTTTGAAAGTTGCGAAGTCGATGTAAGTAAGTACTTAGTATTATATACAGATTGGACAAAATAGTATTTGTAAAAACGAAACTGTAAAGAGCAACCTTTGGTTGAATTCGTGCACTTCAAGAATGTCAGGATGAATGAGAATCGTTGTGGCAAGAAGTGAATTTGACACATATATTCTGCTATAAGTCACAAAATAGTTAAACTTTATAATATAAGCCAAATAAAAAATGAGATGAAAAGCTAGCAAGTTCATAGAGAGGATATAATACCATTGGAATACTTCACTTTGGCAAGCCGTATAACTACAACCAAAATTCTAGTGCCTCCATCCTCCTTAAGTTTTGATGCTCTTCCATTTTATTAGCAAACTTGTTCCACAATGTGACATCCAAAGTCTGATTCCTGCTCATTTAAATTAGAAGTATTACTCATTTTGCTATTAATATTGGATTACATTTACCACTGATGATAAACTTGTACTTACTTTGTATCAATTAATTTGATCTTCTTGTATGGGGTATTGCTTGAGTTTGTCTTAATTTTACTCTCCCCAGCAATCTTTCCAACCAAATTTGTAAAATTGTTTTTAGTTTATTTTTAAAAAGTAAATACCCAGTGAGTAATTTTAAACATTTTTGATCTCCATACCTACTAAAATGGTGTCATCAATTTCTCTCGAGAGAATTTTGTCAAATGGAGCAAAGTTAAAACCATGCATTGGAATGTCAACTTCAGCGCACTTTTTCACAAATGTGTTTTTGTTGAAGTTTAGCTTATACTTGTGGCAGGTTGGTTTGAAGGATCCAGCATTTTGGCCAATCTCAAACTTAGTAAACTCACGCAAGTCTCCTTCCATAAGCGACTCAAACTTCCACATAATCTTCTTCTTTATTTCTGCTTCAATTTTGCTACCCTGTAAGATATAAATATATAATTAGCACCAAAATGTGAGTATTTTATACACAATATACAAATAGTAACAATCATACAACGCGGAGCTGTAATCGTAATTAGCAAACCTGCTCATCCATAAGGATAATGTGAGTGCTGCAAGGTTTCTCACTGTTCTCAAAGCTTGGTGGTTTCCAGAGGTAAACAATCCGAGCTCTAATAGTCCAAATTTTTGATTGTGTTTCATCATCATTTTGAGTAAGAGGAGTGATTTGGTCAATCATATCATAAGTTGACGACATTTCTCTGTTATTTTGCAGATGGTGTGGGGTCTTTAGGAGAGTATGTTTATGGTAGAGATGGGAAATCGGTGCTGCTGGATGCTGTTATATACTATATATGTGCTGAATTTTGTGTGTGAGGAAATGGTGGGTTTAGGGTTTTTTATGAATTAGAGTTGATAACGAATCCAAGTTCATATATTTGTTATTAGTAGATTCTGCAGTTATCACTTTCTATAATTTAGGGAAAACAAAAGTGTTTAACCATTGACTGGTAACTTATTATATCCTAGATTTGGCTGCCTCACGTTTATTTTTTTTTTTTTTTTAATTCTCTCCTAGATATGGGGGGAAGTAGATTTTGGCTGCGTCAAGTGTTTTTATCTCACCTAAATATCTGGGGGGAGTATCATTATGAGATTGTTAAGGGCTTTGAAGCAAGTTAAATGAGCGGGAAATTTTTTAGCCATTGGATGACACGTGTCATAGTGGATCTTGTTTAGTAGAACTAGATAGATAATTTCTCAAAATGATTTATAAAGTGTAACACCCAATTATAATAATTACCCAAAATTGTGGGGTGTTACAAGGGAGGTGAAACATGATTTGGGCAAGTTTTAGGGATGAGAGAGAAGACGGCAAATTTGAATGGGTCATGGTAAATGAGTTGGGGTAGACTTGCAGAGGAGGGTGAGTGTGATTATTGCGTAGCCACCATGGAGGAGTTTTGCAGAAGAGGAGGAGGAAGAAGATGAATTGAGGGTATTTTATTTTTATTTTTTTAATTTTTTTTTAATTTTTTTGGTAAAATTAAAGGAGCAGCTAATACTTCGGGGGTGGGTAATGTAATTTGATGCAGTTATGTCTTCCAGCGCCCTATTGGACGATTTCATCCAATAAGTGCTATTGGGCTATTAAAGCTCCTTAAGAGTGATATGGGAGTTCATCACCAAAATGGTGTCTTATGTTTCAACATTTTTATCGTTTGGGGTCTGCAGTTTTTGGTTTATCATTAGGAGTCGGGACTAACGGCTGTTACCTGTTAGTAAGATAGCACATCTGAAGGGATCCAATGTTTTGTTGGTATCCAAAATTTGCCACTAATAAATCCCAATACCCTCGTTTCACTCTCCTTTCTCAATGCCCACCAATTCCATTTCTCCCTCCACCAGTCCACCACTCAGGCACAACCCACGGCCCCAACGATCGCCACCCCCCAAATCCACCACAAATGCCCCCAAATTTACTCTCTCCTCTATTGGTGTCCATTTTACAAATGGAGGCACAACCCTAAAGAATAGAAGCTCAAAGGTCCTTGAAAAGCCAATGTGATGTCCTTTATATCCAAACAAATCCTCGCCATTGAATTGTGATAAAATGAAGGGTCAGGATGAAAGGGGGTCACTAAGTTTATTCCTAAGAGGTTAAGACTCCCCACATGTAACACCCCGTATTTTTGGGACTTTTAATTAGTAAAGATTGTCGGGAAATGTTCATTTTGAGGTTTCTAAATTGT
>JBBYHQ010085506.1:0-29631 GCA_038382645.1 Spergularia azorica
TGTAACCAAACAATTTTGAGAAATTCATGTGAATTGGTACAACCTGGGAAGTGGGACTTCATGGGCATTCGAAATTCTCGTATGCAACCAAACGACCACTAAGACTCAATTTGACTCAGTATGATTTCCCTTGAAAAGTTATAGCGAACCCGATCGTTAATCCATACGAGATTATTTCTCAATTATCATGCTCGTTACTATTCACTAAACCCTCCATGGCTACAATTTCGCATTCAGGTCAAGACTTTTGTGTCCTAAATTCGTGATTGGATCAAACCCAACAGAGAAAGAGATGAATTTTGATTGGATAAGTTGGATTTTGAAAAGGAGCTACTGATCTTGCTAGAATTTAGTGAACAAAATCATGTGGCGCTCTAACCGCGTGCTAATCCTCGTGTGTCCTTGTTCTTGTTTTGCCCTTCTCTCATCCAACTCCAAATTCAATTTTTATGCCTAAACTCGGGCTCATTATTAAGCCGATGTTAGCCTGGCCTTCTCTATCGCAAAAATACTGGTTTAATTAAACGTTATTATTCTGAAGGTTTTTAAAATTTTTAGAAAGCGCCATTATATTAAACATTGCTTGTTTTTTGTTTAGAATAGACTCTGAGTATGTAATTTAGAGATATTATGATCGATAAAACAATGAGGTAAATATGACTATATGAGTAATCTTTTTTGCTTTTGCCTTGAAAAGGGTAAAAATAAATGGATAAAATGTGATTCGATGGTAAGCACAAAGCTTTTTATTTGCAATATCTAAATAATAATTAGTTCATTATTACAGAGAGGAAATCTGAGATTCTTAATCAAAAAGAAAAGGCACGATTTGCTGAATTTGACTAGTTATAAGAGCTTAATAATGATGATGTCTCCAAATTATAGTCATAGACTCATAGTTATCGTGGTCACTCCACTCATATCCGGTGTATGTCCCATGCACATCTTAAGTAATTAATTTGTAGCAAAATTACTTATTGGCTGCTAATCTGGAACCCGCAAATTAAGATTTACTTGTAGCTACGAAATTGGTTGCAAAATATACACGGATTTTTCGTTCTATGACTAATTATTGGTAAGAATAATTAACGAAATGATAGCTAGTATTTGAAAATATGACACTTCGTTAGCCATCAATAATTAAGCTCAAAGCTCAAAGTGTTACGAAATAGATTGACTGGCCAGACGAACTAATCAAATTTGATATTTTTAGCATTTAAACAAGTTTAAACGATTTACCAAATCAAACACGCTCAATTTTATGTGGACGAGATAATAATCATTCATCATTATATTTGGTCATAAATCCTGCTCTACTCACTCAACTGCTTCTTCTAAGGACTGTGTCTTTAACTTTCGTGCCTATCCATTTGCAAAGCATTACGGATATATTTTTATTTTTATTTTTTTTTTGGAAAAGCATTGTGACCAACTTCCTAATTGGGCCATGCACACATACATCAAGTTTCTATCATTTTTAATTATTTTATGAATACATGAAAAAGATTTCCCGATTACTAGTGTTGGTTGTGATAATATCTGTTATGCTATTTGCCTATTTATTTCACAAATAAATGAAAATTATGTAAGATATGTGTCATGTTGCTGTCAGCAACCAGCATTATTAACCTACAAAAAAAATGAAATCATATTTTCGCCATAGTACAAGCATTTAGTTCATCTTTTTGGGTGGGGGTGGGGAGGTTGATATACTAATGCATGGGAATATATATAAAAAAAAATCATGCTGAGGAACATTTTCTTAGAAAATATAACATGTAATGCTGAAAAAAGGGAAGGGAAAAAGCTTGCATTCATAATGTTGCTTGTTGCACTTGTATATGTATGTATATGTCTGTTATTCAAGAAATTACATATTAGCAACAATCGTCAATCTAGACAAGTCGGAACAAATTAAAATTACATATTACTTGCAATTTCAATTTCTAATGCAATACTCTGTACATGGTAGCTCATATTGATCGAGTAGGCTAATTCTAAAACTACCAACAAGTTTTATACTCCATCCTTTTTCAACATTATACATCTTAATCCTAATCCATCATCCATTCATACACAAAATCAACCTACTCATTTTCGATTCATCTGACTATCTTAGTTTTTATCTCCGACTTCATTGTAATAATGAGATCCTATTTCTTAGTCCTAAGACTATCCAAAACATGCATGCTCATAAAAAAGTGAATCGACCAACATTCATCATACATTATGAATAAGAATAAAGGAGCTTTTTGTTTGGACACACCATACACATTGGTTATAGGACAAAACCGACGTTTGTCATGTGATCATGAGTTTCACCAAAAAAACTCAGACTGACACTGCACTTATATAGGCTTTACTATTTACTTACGCTCTGTTCAATTTGTGTATAATATATAGTTTAATTGTAACAATAATCATACATGTGAAATGCTCTCCATACTCCACTATACAGTTGACGTTTTGGTGGCAACACTCATCTTTTGTCTATATGTTCTCACTACCTAGCTACGACATACTACTTGAGTGTTGAGTGTTGAGTGTTGAGTGTTGAGTGTGAATCCAAAAGTTCTTACTGCATGTAAATATATGCGATTGTGATCTAATTTCAACTTGGTGCTTGTTAATCATTTTTATAAAAGTGTTGATCGGGTTTCGAGTAAAAACGATATTATCTTACGATCATAGTTTCAGAAATCAGAAGTTGTGTGGTTAAAACGTGATGATGCTTCAAATTATAATTTTGTTCCGACATCGTGACAAATGGCTAAGAATAAAGTTTCGAAACACAAGATATATACGATATTAATTAGCCCCTATGTCTGGATGATCGATGATGACGGGGCGCCAAATTGGCAATAATAAAACTAACAAATTGTTGGAAGTGGATCGGACGGATAGACATAAATATCATAGAATTCCCAAAGTTTTAGGGCATTGTCATTATAGAAAATGGACAAGGTCATCAATTAAAGTCCCTAGAAGAAGATGCAAAGATTCAAAGTAGTTAAAAAAGCTTAATTGTAATGCTTTTTATGCGTATTAATGGAGTTACAGCACTTTATTTACTTTAGTTTCACAGTGATCATAAAAAAAAAAAAAAAAAGCATGTCGAATTATATTATGAGATTTGCTTGTTAGAGAAGATGATGGAGTATATTTGTACGCAGCCTTATCAAAAGTGTGGGCATATGGCACTCCCACATGAGTCGCCTAAAACTTTGTCTTCAGAATGTGAGAGAATGATTAATAAAGTACTATTTTTAGTCATAATCAACTTTCTATTTTTAGTGTAATCCAGTTCTAATTTAGTGGTATCCCATTGACTAATTGACCCTGTGTTCACGTTTGTCAAACTCATCCCTCGTACTAAGCTAGATTTGCGTATAAGACCGATGGACTCTAATTAGGCCTTAATACCTGAACTCGAGTACTAGATTATATGCAATCGTATCTCTTGATACAATGTGCTATTACAAGCAGGTAAAACGAATACTGCTTCTCTAGATTTCATCATAGGGGAGAGACGATAAGCCTATAAACATAAATACATCACAAGAAGCTTATAAAAGAGTCGTTTATTTCCTCATAGAATGGGATGATGCCATTGCAACAACAACATGACGTCGAATAGATGAATGGGCTATTTTGCCTTTTCGGGGCATATAAAGAACAATAATGAGAAATAATATGCATGCACAAATTATTGTACAGTAAAAAGTCCCAGCAAATCAGCAGTATATATATGTGCATGGCGTAGAAAGTTCAAGGATTAGAATGATGGACATGTGCGATTTTGTTGAGCTATCGATTTATCAATATTAATGGACGTAACCATTCGACAGAGAGGCATTATGATAAAGGGACATAAATGGAGATGACTGAAGATGATCCATCAATGCAATTGCAGAGGACCCCTTTCATATCATTCAAAATCTACCACTTATAGCTACTCATTTGGTGGAAAAGTTTTTGCCTTCCACTACTAAGTTTAGTAAAGAACTTATGATTCGAGCGAATATCGAAAAGTACACTAAGTCGATGTATGTAGTAAAAGCGCGATGGTCAGTATAATAAAGAAACAACAATGATTGCGTCTTAAGAAGAGGTTGTAGTGTAACTTTGAGATCATTCGAGGGCTTTATAACTCTTCTGAGTGAGGTTAAGTGTTTCACCACATGAGGCAATGAGTAAATTTTTAGGGTCAATAGGCTCGATTTCGACTAGCTCAATAGCTCAGCTTCCGGTGAGGTAAGGATGAGGCCATCATTTTGTTGGACCTCAAGTATGTGGAGCTGCTAATCTTTACCCAACGTGGTCGGAGATTCGAACTTTGTATCCCTCGACCACCAAAACTCCGATGTGAGGGGAGGAATTATGGTCCTTGCTTCCAAGATACATCACCCTCACCAGTTATCAACCTTTGCAAAAAACTAGTTTGAGACTTCGAGCCACTAAATATCTTAAATGAAAATGACATACTTCAACAGAATTGGCGATTTTTCAGTATGTTGTGAACTGTCTATTATCACTTATCAGCTATCTAGTTTCTAGTTAGCACATTCGCTATTTAGGAGATGAAATTGATACCAAGCTCACATAAGATAGCCGAAATTTCACTAACTAAAGAACTCACATGGACACAACACGAAATACATGATAACAAGAACTGCAGGTTTATTTCAGCTTCAAAGATGTAAGTTCACCAGGTCAACCATCAACAACGTGCACCTGCTCAAACTCGATCAGCGACAAGTTGTTATCTTCCTTGAGTGTGAAGTCCGCAGGGTCTGCTACCTCGATACGCCCCCACCTATCCACTGCAAGCCTCATGAATCCCCTGTACATCTCAACCTTCGCGTTGCGCAGAGTTACTGTAGAGCCCGCTTTCATTGTGTCCACTAAGAATGAAAACAAAAGATCATTATTGGCTAAGCTGTAGTATAAAGGAGCACAAGAGATCATATGAACACCCTACAATAATAGATCAGGCCGTAAGGGATACGTATATCAGTTACTCATATATGGTACACCATACATCGGAGCACAGTGCACGGCATCAAGATGATATTTTAAAGAGTGAAGACTCAAAAAACTATATTAATTCAATTCACAAAACCTTCCTTTAAACAAAGAATATACATGATGAATCTCACAGAAAGAGCAGTTGGTGGAGTACTTAATGAGAAGCAGGCAAATATTAGACAGTCATGTAACAACTACAAACTCTTCACATTGCCTTGCGAACCCATGCCAAACAACACTTGAACATGTGTGTAACACTGGGATCCTTCATTTCAGGCAAAAAAACATGTGCTTTTTTCATTAACCAGCCAAGTTTAAGTGTTCAACACTTGGACATTAACCAGTGTTCGATGCTTCTAGCAGAGTCTTAGTAACACGGCTTGTTAGAGATGACAAGCTCAACTCCCACTAGCGGCGCTATCTGTTGCTGCACTCAATTACCCCTAATACGAGAGGATGATAACAAAAACACAACATTTACCCAGTAACCTACGTAGCCTTCCTCTCCAATGACAAGTTTGGAGGCACACACTTGACCTACAAGAACAACAATAACCCAATGCCCCTAAGGTTCTCGCCTATGGGGTGGTAAGACGAAAACTTAGGACACAACATCTTAGTATGTCACATTATCTTACTGTTATCATTTCAGTATTTCACCAAAGACATGAGACATCCTATGGAAATCAATTACAGATGCTACTCCAGTAATCAGCCACCACTACTCACCCTGAACTCCAACAATTTAACCACGGGGACATTCATCAACACAACTCTGTATCCATTTCTTTCATTGAAATATTAAAACTTCAGGGACCACTAGAGCCAACTCCAAAAACAAAAAAATGTCCCATAGGAGTTCTCTTCCTCCGTTGTAGGGGAACTTGAAAAAAATGTCATGTACTTTTCAACAGAGGTCAGCTTTTAGATTTTCAAATAGGCACACCATAAAAACCAAAAATAAATTACTCGAGTTTTCGAGGTAACAACTTCCTCCACCAACACAGCTTCGGATCCTGATGAAATCTCTCTCCAAGTTGTGTAAGGGTTGTGAACTACTGAAGTCATGTACCTATAGGTGCGACTTTTCCTTCCCCCTAACCTACGGTAGGATGCGCCCAAGTGGGGTCATAACTCATAAAGACTTGTCTCCATACATTTTTCTTTTCTGGAAGGAGCGGGGTTGAAGGTGCTGGTTGGATGGGGGGATCCAGCCTTTCCAACAAAAAAATACCAGCCTCATTATAGGCTTCATACTTCAGTAAACTATGTAGGTGTAGTTTACCTACCCAACAAGAGAAGATGACAGATACTCTATATGATTTCGTTGAGATGCATCACCTTTTCTATGAGCATCACATAGATCATCAATTAAGATATTGTCATTCATATGCATCATCTTGTAATATCATCAAGCAAGACTCAAACCAACAAACAAACAAAAAATTCGTGAGTGGGGATTGATCACTGTTATTTATGTAATCCGTGAATCCTCGATAACTAGTAATACTGCGGTTGACTATTATAGTAGTCTAATGCTATGACCTTGGGCATTATGCTGCGAATAACTACGTCGAATGCATTGGGCCAACCATATAAGAGCAATTATGAAGGCAACAAAAATTGGGCTTACGTCAATGCCCCAGAATTTTAAATTCAATATTTAGTTCTTCAGAACTATCCTCATGCAACCTAGCCTTTCCATTGCATTGGAGAAAGGCAAGCATAGTTAAAGTAGGTTGTTAGATTTGGATAGAAGACAAAGTGATTATTCTTACTTCAAGGGTTGCTTAGCTGTCACAGAAACTTAGAGATGACAAAGTGAATCAAACTTAGATAGCATTTCTGAGAAGACACTCGTCTTTGTACAGGGCTAACACGTGTAGAACCTTGATTGCTGCACCATCAAATTGAGAACTCAGCCAAGAGCCCTAAACCCATACATAACCATCCAAAATTTCATGAGCTACCATATGATCTTAGTGGGAAAGAGTGCAATGGTTCTGCGAATGGAGAGGGGTTCGCCAAAATCAACCCTCATTACAAACGAGGCTTGCACAGGAATCAATTGAACACATATCAAGGTCGAATAAAAATGGGAAGCTATAATGCCACGGGATTTAGTTGTGTTTCACCAAAATAGCCTCATATTTAATGCTTCTTTTTCACCTCATTTAACTCTCATGGGTACTTTGGGCCATACACTAATTGAATGCCGTGGATCATACAAATTGACAGCAGCATTATGACTTCCCATAAAAATAGCTGTTTGACCATCTAGAGACAAAGGATTCGCAACAAGCAAAATATATTGAGGCGAAAAAAGATATTTGTGCAGCCTAGCACGCCATATAACTCTACACAGTCGAAAGATGGCAGTCAAATGCACAGACAAAGATAGAGGCAGTGAAGCTAAATAATCATAGCATCCATAATTAAATATCATAGTATCTGATAAATGTAACAGATATACTTTTCAATCAAAACAAATCCCATGCTTAGACAACGCCATACCTTGCTCATTTTTAGCAGTGAAGACTATGATTCCAGTCTCATCCCCGACCAAACATTCAGCAAGTTTTGTTTGGCGTCCTTGAGACTCAGGGCGGCCTCTCTGCATAACCATCTTGGAATTGATAATCTTGACAGTGAGGTTGTGGCCGCTTGTACCAGGCCTTAGCTGTTCAACCTTCGTAAACACTGGTTTCCTCATCTCTGGTTTCGCTTCAGCCATCTCGTAAAGACCTTCATAAAACACCCCCAAAGTAAAAAACTTTAGTCAAGACAACTAACACGGACCTTCAGCCACAAGACTCAACAAAAGGGCAGAAAGATACATTCACCAAAAAGAATCGAACTTTCTTCCTCTTCCAACAGTTCATTCAACAAAACCCAATTCTTAGGTAAATCTGGTTACTTGACTGATCATTACATATATCAATCGAAACACGATTACACTCCCAACTTTACAACTCACAAACAGCAACATAAAAGCAGCATAACCACGACAACAATGCCTCAATCCAAAACGATTAGGAATCGGCTATTACGAACGACAACAAAGCTTTACTCCAAAACAATTGAGGGTCGACTAACATGAATCGTCATTGAAACCGTCACAAATCACAAAATAATCAACAGAAGTCACAAATTAAATAGTTTTATAACTCAAGTATTGAACTAATCAAACAAATAACAACAACAAGACCTACCAATTTGATTTTAGCAATTTTCCCAATAGTAATTACTAAAGCAAACAATTATCGACGAACATCCACAACAATTTAATTAAAATACATAATCGAAGCGTAAGAGTGAAGACTTAACAATTGATCTTCGTGTTTAATTGAACAACAAAATTAGACAATAACAACCAGCAGAAATCATCATATATACACAAAAATGTGAATTAATCAGCAAAATTTAAGGAGAAAAAATCAGAAAAAAGAACATGGGCAATCATAATTATCAACATTGAACAAAACCCAGAAGCATAAATTTGATTAAACCTCAATTAACGATGAATTAACAGTGAAAATAAAGGAGAGAAGAAGGGGATAGAGCGAGCAGGGTACGATGAATCACCTGGGTTTCTAGCGTAGCGTAATGAAGAAGGGTTCAATTGGCTCGATGAGATCTATGAGAGACGGAGGCAAGAGCGAGGGATTTTGTAGTCGGCCGTTTTATATCTGGCTTTCGGTAGTCACTTCCGAAAGTACGTACTCTAGAAAGTTCAGTTCGAGTTCGAGTCGAGTTTTGACATATCTCACTTTGCGTCTTTGGTTTGATTTGAGTACATTCGATTTAAATAAGTGAGTTAATTCTTGATTGAAAACGCGGGAAATGCTGAGTTCCAAACAAACCCACAAAAATATAAACGCGGAAAATGCTGAGTTCCAAATGAACCCGCCAAAAATATAAACGCGGGAACGGCCTGAGTACTAAACAAACCCACAAAGATATTAGTACGGAGTACTTTAGTAGAAAGTATATAAAGAAACGGGTTAGGAAAAATATTTTTAAGAGAAGGATTCTAGTATGTTTTGTTCTCTTATGGTATCCAATAACGGTTTTACAATGAGATTTGTAATAAATATGTTGCCAATTCGCAATTGTAATGATGTAATGTACAATGATGTAATGTACAACCCTCGTTTTGTAGTTACATTTTTAGTACTGTATGCGTTACCCCGTGATATTGTTAGCGTTTGAAAGTTAAGGTCGCGAGGTAGGTAGATTGGTTTCGGACCAAATCTTTACTAGTAGGTTGTGGTTAATTCTTGTGTACAATACAATCTAGGGTGTTCAATTCTCTGATAATTTCAGAGTAGCATTATTTGATACTGTATAATTTCTCCTGCTAAATATCATTCAGTGATCTACAAATTTAGGTACAATTTACAGCATTTGGAGAATACAGATTCATGGTAAAATGGCCTTATGGAATGGGGTGAATGACTATTTTTCCTGTGGCACGGTTAGTTTCAAGGTAAGAAAACGCTTCATCGACTTTGTCGAATGGGAATGGTCCCTTAGGATCCAGCAGAGGCCTCACCTTGCCACTCTCTAAGTAGGGGTTTAGCTTCTTCAAGACTTCTCCGTTTGATGTTACCACAAACCTGAAACCTGGTGGTGAAACCGCACCTGTCAAGTACACGACACTGCCCCCTTCTTTCACTGCTTTGGCCGACCTCTCTCCTTCTCCTGTTGTCGAGCAAGGCAAGGCAAAATGTCAATGTAAAACATATTAAGATTGGCTTATAAATTAGAATGGAACAGGTTTAAATGAGCTAAAACTAAGTAATGCAAAACTGGTCGAGTTTTGGAGAATGCCGGTCTGATGAAGAATGCCGGTCTGATGAAGCTTGAGTTGGATAAGATGTACTGTCACACGTTCGTTCCATTTTAAAAGAACACTGATCCACAATCCTAGGTATCTCCAGTTTCAAGAATATTACATCGGTACCTTAAAACCTTAAGCGCGTTTTATTGTAGGATGGTCTTACTCAAAACTCGTAGATGATGAAACATTCACGAGGATCATGATGAAACAATCACTTATGGACATGTTTTCTTGTAAGTAAACTTTTCAAGAGAACACACACATTGACAACTTTGTGTGAATTGTGTCACGAAAATACGAAATTCATGCACAATTTGGAAATACTCTCTCTCTGATCTTAAACAGTGAATCAAGGGATTAGAAATCTTACCAACTGCATCATACACGACATCAAAATTTTCCGGCAATTCCTCAAACTTCTCCTTTGTGTAGTCAATAGCCAGATCAACACCAAGACTCTTCAAGAATTCGAGTTTCCCTGTACTAGCTGTAGCAGCAACTTTTGAAGCGCCAAACACTTGTTTCGCCACCTGCATTGTCAGAGACAGGCATCAGCTTATGCAGGGTCCTAAATACAGAAGAGTATATTTAACATAAATTATGATCATGATGTAAGCTCATATCTCTTGTTAGACACTCAACACTCGAATATGGTATGACATTTGTACCCTATAGTCTATGCCTAAAACATGATTTTATTCATAACATAGCCGAGTTTGGGTAACATAGATGCTGTGTAAACTGTGACACCTGATATATCATACAGTCTGCTCATACAACAAAAAAACAAGGCAATGTACCTGGATTACAAGGGATCCAACACCACCAGCACCACCCAGTACGAGTATAGACTTCCCGGTGGAGAAACCGGCCCTTTCCAAACCTTCATAAGCAGTCTCAATTGCCAATGGGAGTCCAGCAGCCTGTGCAAAGTCTAGACATTTCGGTTTTAAGGCCAACAGTTTTTCCTCTACAGCTGTATATTCTGCCAGTGAACCAAATTGCTTTGGTCCATCTAGTGCTTTCTCATGGACGTCTCCATACACTTCATCGCCGACTTTGAGGTCTTTCACTTGACTTCCAACCTTCACCACTACACCAGCAACATCATAGCCTGGGACAGTCTGCACTAAAAATCAGTTTTTTATAAGATGTAAAGTTTGTTTAGGATAAAATTGCTTAGTAAACTATTTTCGCTACTTATATTGTGAAGTAGCACTCAGTCGATACATTTTTCTACACAATTTTCAATAAGGCCATTTGAAATAGCTTCTCTACATTAGGTTGCGTAAATCTGATGCTTCCTTGCTATAGATAAGAGTTTCCTATATGTTTTCAACACATAATAAGGCAATTGTTGTAAGATGCAAAGTCTAAATATATAGATGGGATAACCAAAATTTAGACATAATGGATGTACAGTTAAGTTTTAGCATTCAAAAAATCTACTTTTTTCTAAACATTATATTATATGGTGAACAAAAAATGATTCATTAAACTATTTACGAATTCTTATATTGTGAAGCAGCACTCAATCGATGTAACAATTTTCATAGTCGGGTTTTCCGCAAATAGTCTCTCTGTGTTTGCAGTTGCATATGTGGCTATGTGCACACTACTTAAAAAATGAAGAAGAGTGGGAGAGAGGGAGAGTGAGATTACAGGAAGAGGAGAGTCAGAGGCCTTAAACTTGCCAAGTCTTCTCTTAAAGTCAACAGGATTAAGGGCAGCAGCAGCAACCTTAATCAAGACTTGGTCATCCAACAAGTCAGGTACTTTAACATTGTCCTCCAATTTAAGGACATCAACACCACCATATTCCTGATATATCCATGCCTTCATTTCTGTGGGTATTGTTGAGGCTGATGCTGCTGCAGGGGCACTTTGGGCCATTGCTGTTATTCTAAAACAAGGCCAATTCTGGTGAGTACCCTTGTAAATAATGTTGCTTCTGAATGAAGATTTTCTGGTGGTTTTGCTGAGGGTTGAGAGGGAGGAGTAGAGTGAAGGTGAAGCTTGATTGGAAGAAGAAGAAGAAGATGAGGAGTAGAGCAGTGGAAGTGAGGATGTGGTTATCATTAGAGCTTCCATTTCTGCTTATCTCCTTGCTACACCTGCCTGCCACTCTTGGAGTTTTTAGTCTCTAGTACTCTCTACAGTAAGAGGAATGAATGGAATTGATATATGGTTACTTTTTCCGTTCTTTTGCATTGTCAACGTGTGGTTTCAATACGTGAGCAATTTAGAGCCAAATCCAAAGAAACAGATGGACTATTTGTTATTATTCTACTCTGATCATTTGATGATTTGATTATGTTTCACTATTTCAGTATTTCCACCGTAACACTAGCTCTCATGGAATTCTGGTTACGAATAGTAATGTTCGACTGATTGTTCCATATCTAAAATTTCAATTAACAGAATGTGTTTAAAGGTGTTTTGAATTACTACTTCTTTTACTATTACGTTTTAGGGTGAATTATCATCGATAAATTTAACGATACGGACCAATATTCTTTAAGGTGTTACGAACGTTTCTACTTGGAATTTTGTGTCTAGACTCATGAGTCATGAGACACAAATCACAAGTTTGTGTTGTGGCTAGAAGTGTGACACTTGAGTGGCACATTATAATCAAACTCGTACTGCTTAGTCCGAGTCGGGGTCGGATCGGGTCAAAATTATTTGATGGGTTGAAAGAGAATTGTATTCTCAATTCTTCAACCCGACCCAAGAGTAATTGGGCCGTATTAAGATAATAAGAAAAAATCCAACTAACGGCCCATTAGTGTATTACTAATCTCTTCTCTGTTACGCTTCTTCCAACACTTACACGGCTGACCTTCCCAAAACACCAAAAATTCTCTGATAGATCTTACCCAACAACCTCAGAAATTCAGGTCTGTTTTATTCCTTAATCTAATCTTTTATTTGGGTTTTACTCATTTTTTACCGTGTTACTGCAATTTTTTCACTTTTTTTGGGGGACTGATTTTTAATGTTGAAATATATGTGTGTGTTTAGATGATCCTTTTATTTCTTTTGTAAAAAAATCATGACTTTGATTGTAATTTGTGAAATAAAAGTGCCCGTAATGTTATATTTGGGTGAAATGCTTGAAATTTGATGAATTAGGAAAATAATTTTGCGGATTTTGGACTTGAAATGAGCTATGATGAAGAATTGTATGTCCATCATTTTCATCATAGTTATAATTATATGTTGATGACATGTTAAATTCATATTTTTGCACTTGTTGGTTATTTTTTTGAGATGTGTATATGTGGGAAAGTGTTCAATTTATCCTATGTTGTATTTGGTTGCGAATTCGAGGTAGGATGAACCAAGTAGCTTGTTGGGTTTGTTGGGTTCATTTTTGAGTGAATTTGTTGGTTTAGTGGAAAATGATTTGAAATCGAGTATCGTGTATACTTTGTTAGTATCCTGTTCTAACTACTGGGCCGAGACTTACTTGGTTGGTTTGAAATGGGGTCGAATGTGAAAAAGCGAGTTACTTGAAATACAAATGGAGCATTGTTTTGTGGAAATTGTTTCTCCGAGAAGTGGGATTTTGTGATCGTTCCTTCATTGACTAGAAATTTGGTTTCTTCTATTATGGTTCATGAAGGTAGCGAGTATCGATTAAATGGCTGAATCTAAAGAAGGGAGGAGGAAACCCGTGTTTACCAAGATTGATCAGCTACAGCCTGGTACTAGTGGCCATATTCTCGTTGTCAAGGTTGTTACTGCAAAGTTAGTTATGCTGAATGTTTGGTTGGAGATGAGACTGGAATCATAGTATTCACTGCTAGGAATGATCAAGGTAAGGTCTTTATGTGTATAGGGTTTATTGTGAATTTACAAGTGATTTGTCATATGCCTAGTCGTGTCCCTCTTTGACTTATTGTTTGCTAGGACGTATTGGTTCCATTCTGACAATTTTACTATGGTGTCCCTGTCCATCTCATTTGCAGTTTTACACTTTTACCTCATTTTTTTCGGGAAGAGAATTAGGCCTTGCAATCTTGTAAAAGGGGAGCGATTTAGGAGATACGTAAGCCCCTTCAGAGAATATCAAAGTGATACCCTCTGAAAAAGCCTGAAAATTCTAGAGGAGGCTATTGTAACTTTTCAGCATGGCTTTAGGCTTGCTCTGTATATATGAACTCTACATTTCACTACTTTCACTGAATTTGCTAGCACTGTGCTTCTGTCAGCTGTAGTAAATTGTAGCAGAAGAGCTGTTTGGCAGTGTCTGAAATAAGGCTGGCTTGCGCGGTCAAGATGCTGTTACCGTCTGGTTACTCTTTTAAAAGACGATACTGTCATTCAACTCTTCTAAATTCTTGTCATTTGATGCCGTTGCTTGTTTCTTCCCTTGACACTATTTGTTACTGATTTTCACACTTTAAATTAAAGAGATTTTGACTTGTCTCCCTTTGTTGGGTTTCTTATGTTTGGAGTGGGATGCGGGAATTCTGAGACTTAAAAAGGTTTATTATTTGTTCGGGTTTTGTAAGATTGTGATCTGTTTAGACTTACCTTCATTCAGTGGAAACTGTGTAGTAGAAGGAGAACACGAATATTTTTTATCGGGTGACATAAGTCTGGGATACTTAAGTTCCATTCCTGGGCATGACTAGGTTTTGCCACATCTTGTCTCTTAGAGGGTTGTGTGTACTAGGTCTGGTTTAACTTGTTACGTCTTCTTAACCCCACCCCCCACCCTCCCAAAAAAAAAAAAAACGCCGTAACTATTCAGACCATATAGCTGGATGTTATCGGTTTCTTTGCTGCTCATACATGTCCTACAAGGCCACAATCCTACATGAGCATAAGAGAACTGTGACTTATTACTTACTACTAGTTATTACATGAATTTGTATATGGAAATTGATCGATGTGGTAACTATTGATATGTTTAATCTCCAGTGGATAAGATGAAAGCAGGTAGTACAGTAACTCTGCGCAATGCCAAAATCGACGTGTTCAGGGGATCAATGAGGCTTGCAGTGGATAAATGGGGTCTCATTGAGGAGGCAGAACCAGCAAGTTTTGTGGTTAAGGAAGACAACAACCTGTCTCTAATTGAGTATGAACTCGTGAACGTTGTCGAAGGGTGAGTTGCAACCACCAACCAGGGTAAATTCTTGCTCACCGGACTCTCTCTCAAGTTTGGATTCAGAAGAAAGAAATAACCAGGATATCAAACAAAAATAGTGTTATATGTCATTTTGTCTCTGGTCATAGTCTAAGCTGCTTGTAAACCAAACCTCCCTGCTCGGAGGAAGATGTCAGGGCCTTTACTATCCCCTCCATTGTTTTGGTAAGATAAAGAGTTGAACATCCAGCCGTTGAGGGCAGGCTTGGTTAATCCGATTCCAGGGGAACGGATACTACTCAAGAGTATATTCTGTAGTTGTATCGAATCCAGTAATAATTTCTGTCTTCGGATTTCTGTCAGATGAATAAATGAACTCAGACTTCGTGGTTTCTTTAAAAGGCGTGTTCTAGTTGAGTTTATTTGGTTTATATGCTCAGCTTACTATCTTCATCTTGATTTTGCTTGATTTACGGCTTCCCATGTCAGATGTGATCCACCCCCTATCCTGTACTAGCCATGGTCTTGTTGCAAACAGGTTAGGTGCTGAATCTGGTTATTACCGCGTTGGTGCAGTTTTATGATCCTAGTTGTTCGCGCCAATGCAGATAGTTATCACCATACAAAGCATATCACGATTTATAGACCATTTGGGTCCGTAGCTTTAGCTTGAAGAAACCAGCATCCAACTATCAGTGTCGCGGTCAGGACCTTTGGTCTAGTGGTGCAGTGAAAAATGTGATTTGGACAAGGTCGAAAATATGTGAGAAATCTTAAATAACGTAAACAATTCATTGAGATGTTATTACCTCGTTTGATAATTGTACACACCACATCAATTAACAGTAACAAAAGAAAATGAGCAATTGATATACAAAATACATCAGTAAAATTAGAAGCTTTTGAGTTCACTAATTATTCAAAACATTGCTTGCTTGATTATGTAAAAACATTATGCAGAGACGTAAAATGAAAACTTGGATTACTGAAATTGTAAATGATCAGAAGCCGAAACCGGTGTCACTCAATCTCGTAGCTTATACTTTGAAAACTGTAGACGACACTGCAAAATCAAGGTTCCATGACTCAAAGGAGCCCGAAACGAAGTCATAATGTGCACCCTTCAATGCCAGTGTCTTCTTCAACACTGCTTCTCTTACAAATGGGTATGTCAACAGGTTCGCTAGCGAAACATTCACAGCTTCCTGTAATATTATCCATCCACCAAATCAATAACTTACGATATTAAAAAGACGGAATCTTAACGATCATTCAAATATCACGCCTCTGTTATGATCTACGTTCATCTAAAATTCATTTACCTTGTTATAGACGAGAGCCCATTAAGGGCTTGCCGAATGTTAAGGAGCACAACGTGACACATTTCAGGATTTTTGACTTTTTTGTATGAAATTCATGTTATATAATCACATTGATGCATGGTAGTCCAAAATTAACCTAGGTAGTGCCATATAAGGGAGGTTAGAACTTCACCTTTTCGCAGTGAGAGCACTGTTCAGTGAACTCGGAGTCGCACTTCATAGATTTAACCTTGGTTTTAGCAGGTTCGCAGATCTTGACCCAAGCTTCGATGAAATCACTGAGCATCATGAAGCAGCACCAGACAGGGGAGCACAAGTGTTAGTAGTTTAATTTAGTCCATTTTTTTACCACTACTAACAAGCCACAAAGGCAATTTGAGATGTTACATTTCGGAAAACACGTATAATGAAACGTATATATACTCAATGAGAGTCGTCTCTTTTCAGGTATTGGGGTAATGATGATTCATTGATTATACCGAATATATTTGAATATGTTTAATCATTTTACCATTACTATGTGGGAGATGCTTGAGCTAAAGGACACCTTTTAAGTACAAAATCGAAGAATTTACCTATATTTAACCATTTTAATTAACGCGGAGTAATAGTGTTATTTTAGATTAATTATTACTAATATTATCGTAACTTTGACAGAGATTCATCCTAAGATCCAAGAAAAGCAATTAAATTAGAGTAAATAATAATTACAAAAGAAAATTAAGGAAGAACTTACGTAGAAGTGGAGCCATCTTCAGGCATGGACATAAGTCCCTTTATTCCTCCACAGCAGCTATGTCCAATGACCACAATATTCTCCACCTAACATATACCATATAGTTCACTGCTTTTCAGCTTCAATAATCATCGTATACACTAACAATGGAGTAATGATCATACATTAAGAATGAGATATTCTCGAGAATAATATGTCAATAATCATGAATTCACATTTTGATGAGATGTATTCAGAAATGACAATCTTAACGTACATTTTCAACCAGTAAGTCGCCAATACATTTCTACATCATGAGGTAATTAAAACCGTCTTACTCAACTTTCGATTCCAAAATCAGGTCTAGTTAGGAGCAGAGGCACACTAAGAATCACAGACTTTTATTATTGACCCCTTGACATTAGTAAAAGTTTATCTTTGGTCTTATCATATTGGTGTTGCAGGATAAAAGAGAAGAAAAAAGGCATACATACATAAATGTCCAATGTAAGTGGACAAGATCATAGAAAAATGACAGTGCCAAATTTCCACTAAGAAGCCTTGTCAAAGGAACACCACAAAAAAGAGTTGGTTGTCAAATTGCAAAAAATAGTTGCACTCTTTATAAAGCTAAGTAATCTTCTTACCTTAAGATGCAAAACCGCATATTCAATTGCTGCTCCAGTGCCAGAAAATTTTGTCTGCATCAATTAAGTCATGACACCAACATTACAATATGTTCATGTGTATTATTAAGTCTAAAGTGCCAATTATACTGGAAAAACTCATATGATATGTTTATTTATTGAAACGTCGCGTCTTGGTTGCTCAATCTACTATGCTCCAACTTGGAGGTCGGGAGTTCAAAACTCATAATCCTCGATTTTACAAGTTGCGGAGAATTATAGCGATTATAACTCTCTAAATACACACAAGTGAGTTAGTCTTTTCTAGAACCAATAACGTGTACCAACAAAAAAGGTAGATATGATTAAAATTAGGATGATGTGAGAAGAATGAGGAACCTGATCATAGGGTGGGACCATGTTAGCGATGTTACGGACTGAGAACGCCTCCCCTGGCTGGAAGTCCAAGATGTGTGACGGGCATACCCGGGAGTCTGAGCAGGCAAACACCAGAAACTGCATGTGTAACCGGACATTGAAAAGTTAAGTAATGTAAAATGCATAAAATGCCACATACATAAAATTTATAATGTGCGCAACTGTTACACGTAAATTTGGAGTGCATCATTCTATAGAATTACTAATAGGTCAAAATATGCGCTTAAGTTTCCGGATAACCTATGAGATGGAAGTTTGGTGACATGCTACTATTTTTCAAAGACAAAACGCAATTATTTGTGACAGTAAGATATCTAAAAATGGAAAAGTCATCAGTAGCATAACAAATTTGATCCCCAGGAAGCTTCTTGATCACTGATCGTCAAATGTTCTTGGAAGGGGAGAGAGAGAGAGAGAGAGAGAGAGATGGAACAAATCAGCTTTATTGTGAGCAGAGTATACTAGTATAGAGTATAGACATAGTGCCACTTTACACTCGTACAGTCACATGGTGAGCAATTATAGGTGGTATCTGACTATCTGTGCCACTATATGATCATAGTTTATTCTCCAATCTCCAACAATTTGGTAAATTTTATCTCATAATTATCATTGATGATCAACAATGTGACAGACTTTAAACAGTTTGTGTAGTTGAGTAAAAAGGTCTGACCTTTGGACTCTGGCCTTTGGCAAGTTCACCGTACAAAGCAGGATTCTTCCTGTTAAAAAAAAAAAGTCAAAAAAATAGCATTTAGTATGAAGAGAGTATTCTTGTCAATCGAGACCGAATAAGATGAGATTAATGCTGAAATCTTCTTTATGTGTAGTTTACAATTAGCTGGCTTAGCTTGTAAATAAGATGAAACCAACGAGATTTCCCGTTCTGAACATTCTTTTTTCGTAATGTTGAATGTTGGTCCTTATAAAACGTGAAGAAACGGGCCTATGAGTCTATGACGCTGAAGTAGAGTTAAGGAACAAAATCACAAATCCTTAGGCTTCGGCCCTTAGCTAAAATACTCAGTGTGTGTTATCCCCACATCATAAAAGACTGACATTTACAAAAATGTTGCAAATTGAAGGACATATATATATGAGTCTTACTTCTGAACTAAGAATTCAATAGACGTACCAAATAGTACGCTTGATGTTATAAATTAAACATATACTTTAGTTAATTAATCACTGTAGTAAGTGGCTAAGTACTGAGGGGCACACTTTCAGGACAACTGACAACTCATGTTTGGTGGATTGTCTCTTTGAAATACTAAAACTAGTACTAATGACCATTTTCAGTCAAACTCAAATTTATCCATACATACATGTGACACCAAAATTTCTGACTCATGTGATATCTTCTATGCTCAATTGGCCTTTTCGCAGAAAAGAAGGAAAAATTGAACTTCTAATCGCAAATGCAAGGACGTAATTATTAAAGCAGCTATTTTGTCTACCTCAAATGAAACGTACATAATAACTTTAATTCTTATCTGAATTAAATCTATTCGGCAGATTTTACATAGGTATAGACCATATAATCCGTGAAACTACTAGACCACTTGCGTATTATAAAATTTCATTTCCAATTGTTTATTCCACTTGCGTATTATAAAAGTTCATTTCCAATTGTTTATTAAGTTTTTAAAATCGTTTCAAAAGATCTTATCTTAATCGGCGTGAGTATATTCGTACACCTTTGTACTCATGTTAGTCATGTACCATACACCACTCTTTGCTTACGTGTATTATTGTACATTATAAAGGATACGAAAGACAATTAGAGTGTGAGAAATAATGAAATCCCATACGAACGTAATAAAAGAAAGACTAAAGAGAAGTAAGAAAACGCACTCGTATTTGTCAGCCTTGAAACGCGTGAACCCGGATTTCAAGCGCTCATCCGGGTCGAAATCGGGTTTGACCACACCATTTTGGGAGCCCTGCAATTCTGCTGTCAACTGCTTGATTTTTGCGGCTGCTACGTCGTCCAATCCGCCCTTTTCACTGATTACACATGTAACCATAAGCAATTATAAAACCTTGTTATTTGTGCCCATTTTATGACCGTTTTTTGGATAATTTTGCAGTGTCCTTTTACCCAGATTCTGTGCTAACTAGGTAACCTTAAAATGCACGACACTGTGAAAAAAACTACTGTAGATTGTACTAGTCTACTAGAGTAATAGGGAAAAAAGAGGTTAATTTTAACTAACTAACCGATACGATAATCGGTTATATCTATACAAAAAGGTTACCACTTTATAGATAGGATCAAATATTATCTTAAATGTCCATTTACATATCAAAAAATTCTACAGAAAACGCGTTTGGTAGGTAGATAGGATACGTTCCGATATAATAGTCCAGATACATTCATACAAGAACTGTAATAACCATCTTTAAGATAAGTTGTATGAGTCAAAACCAATACAAATGCTTTCTATTATTGACCATTTATATTCAATTTTAATTAATATGAAAACCGGAAGATCATGACCCATATTAATTGTTGTCCATTTAGTTGCCATATGTTACGATATGAAAAATTAATAGTATTAACTACGGACTTTGTTTAAACCCATAGCTAATTGTATGACACGTACCACAAAATCCATAATCAGTTGTAAATTAGTTGTTTTGTACCGTAAAAATAGCATCAGATATGTGTAAGGGTCAAAACACGGAAGAACGGGACCCATAAAATTAACGAAAAACGGGCGGCTAAAACGGTCATGTTCACACATCACGCGATCAATCTTAAGGTGCCGCGTGATTTCTCTGACCATCAATTATATTTTTAATTTTTGACATGATCAATTATATTTTTATTTTGTTGCCAACCCATCTTTTTTTCCCTTTTTGTTAGGTTAAAAATTCACAGATCACTCAAATAAACATCACACATTTTGTTCTCCTGCCAAAATTTTACCATGATCAATCAAAAAGTAAAAAAAGTAAAAAAGGATTTTATAATTATTTTAATGATTTACCTCAGAAGCTTGCTGAGTCCTGCAATGGCTTCCTCGACGGCTTTGCTACCCATTTTATCTTTCTATCAATTGCCCATCAAACAAATAAAACCAATATTATAAATCAGACAAAATCATCTAAAAAAAACAAAACGAATGTTAATCGTAATTCTTCATAATATATGTAGGATTGCAAATTGTGTGATGGGCAGACAATTTAAGAACGACGTAACAACCCATTATCGTTATTATGCGAGGTAAAGAGGGGTCGGATGATTAAAAAACGTCGAAGAAACGAAAGAAGATTGTGAATTATGTATTACCTGGGATGTTTTTGGTTTATGATGGAAGTTTCTTTAGGGTGTAATCGACAAAGAGTGAAGAGTCGGAGAGTTTAACAAAATGAGATGAATGTGATCTATTACTCTATTAGTTTGGACAGGCAAGGTGCCCCCACTATTGTTAGGAGATTGGATATATATAGCAAAATATGAAACAGGATTAGAAAGTTATTATTTTTTCATTTTTTAGTTATTTATTTTTTGTAAACTTTATTGCATCCGCTAACTATGGTTAAGGGCCAGTTTTTTTTATTGGTGATCCTTGAAAACGGAAAGACAATATTCATTATAGACTGCTTTTCATTTCTTATGTTTGGATTGAATTCGATTGACACGTCTCTAGGAACTTAAATCAATCGTACAAAGTTTAATAAGTGGGATAGCTAGTGAATATGAATATCAGTAATTCTGATTAAATAAAAATAGTTTTCTTTAATCGATATCTAAAAAGAAGGTTATGCATATAATTAAGAGTAATTGATTTAGTGTCAAAGCATGTATAGTGAATTATGATGATTGAATAATGAAGCTTCCTATTGTTTATTCAACCTTCAAAACAAAAGTACAAGATAGAAATAATGATTGATGAGGTGGTATGGGTAGTGATCATGTTATATGTTCTTTTAATGGAATGGTATGAGCAAATCAACAAGAGCCACTACCACTACTTTATGTGTTATTTCTATTTCCATTTTACTAGTTTAATTTGTATATATATAGAGCTCAACGAGGTGTAGAAATTTTTGAATTACGTGAAATCATAGAAAACTTGATTGACATACGAATTTTAAGCTATTACAATGAATTAATTTACCTCAAACCCATAAGAATAACATCAAGCATATGCTTTCTCATATACTTACTTTTAATAAAGTGTATTGTGTAGCTGCGAATTGAACTATATAGACTTCATTTTCTTCTTAGTCAATTTACCCTTTCGTCGTTATCGTGAAGGCCAGAGAAACGACTAATTAATCACCAAGGCTTCCTTCAAATTATGTACAGTCATCTAGGGGAGACTTGTTAATTATGGTATAATCCAACATCATTTTCGATATGATTTACATCATAAAATTAGAATTATTACACGTAAATTGTGTATTATTAGTACTTGTATTTCATTGAACTTTCCCTTGAAACTTCAGAGGGGACATTTTCTAGTTTGTTCGAAAATAAATGACCTTTTTTTATTTATTGTTTTTTGCTATATAAAAGAGTCAACAAGTGAAATAACTAATAATTGAGACGTGAAAATAATGGATTAAAATAGGATTAGGGGGTTTGGCCAGCGGTGGGGGCCATGGGACAACGTTGACTACTCCGATCACGCCCCTTTCTTCTTGGAGGCAAGCACTCGTTCAATAACACTGTTTGATTGATAGCCCTCTTTTTATTTGTTTTTGGGGTAGGAGATAAAGTCTACTTTCAATTGATTAATTAATTCCTCTTTTCCGAAAAGCTAATAAGGAAGGTATAGGACAAGATTCATTTCGAGTCAATTAATCAAATTTGAGGGGTATATTTTTGGTAGAAAGGACAGTTATTACGCAAATTTTATAAGCAGTTAGTAGGATTTTGAAATTGTGTGTACTCGCATCTCCAAGTCACAAGCTCAAACCAATATTATTAACTTTGCATATTGGTGCTTATTAATTAATGCTTACGTAGTCAGGGGTGAACCTAACCCCATAAGTTTGGGATAATTCTTTTAATACGAGATAAAAAGTGTAAACTTAGCTTTTTCCTATTTTTCACGCAATATGCTAGGCGTTCTCAGACTAATTGGGGGTAACTTGTAAGTTGTAAGTTGTAACTAGTGCACCCTAGGCTACCTCACAAAGTAGATAGGCGTTAAAGTAGTGATGGTAAATTATTTAATTTGGACTCATGAACAAAGTTGTTACCTAGATTGGCCAAGAAAAATGGGAGGGTCATTAGAAATCTTCTTGTTATGGGTGCTGATTTTGCCAAGATAAATTAAGTAACTCCCTTGTTTTAGTACATTGAATTCTTAGTAGGCACTTTGGAGCAATTAAATGGAGTTTTCATTTTATAAAATGTTAAGAAATTACGAGATGTTAGATATATGCATAGTTCCACATTCCCACAAATGTAATTTCCGAGTAACCATTGAGTAATTTGTTGCAAGTTACCACTCGATTACACAACTATTCCAATCTCCATACAATTGTTTCTGTGAAAAATGTAAATCGGTAAGACAAGAAGTAGTAAAACGAAGTAATTTTTTTTTACCGGAGGTGCTCGTGCGCAACAAAGCATCATGCATTTCTTAAAGCTTCCTGCCATTTTTACATGTGTTGTACAAGTTCACTCCTCATCAATAGCCTACACAATTACCATAAGTAAACCACATAATGTTAAGTGTAATTGAAGAATTAAAGAGCAAGATCAATACGAAATTTCGGCGAACTATTAGGTTATTAACTGGTTTGCGATGCCTTAAATTAAGTCGTATGTATCTAAGGGAAACTTAAATGGAATTTGGACACTAACCATACGAATGGCCTAGAAAAGGTCTATCCACACACATCTCATAGGCTTGCGGTTGATCAAGTTTGAAAATCGTACGCCCTCGCAACATTAGCTACTCTAGGCACCAAAAAATACATCAATCTCGTATTTAATACTGACATGGACTGACAACCGCGGACTAGGACTTCTCCACATATGTGGTCGTGTCTTTTGTAAGAGCCCTGAACCAAGTCTGGTGTCAGAGGATAATGGGCCTGTTACATTTACTGAGAGTCTCAGAGGCCCACCTACTTGTAAAGTTGTAAGGGTTGCCTTCTCTCAATTTCAGTCCACTTTGTGGTAAATTCGATCCCCGACCTCTCATCACCCCTCCCAACTTCCCAAGTCCCAACCAAAAGTACTCTTACCTCCATTTCTTTCGTTTTTTTCTATGTTAGACACGAGTTTCTTTGTAACCCGACCAGCGCAAAGAAATAGATGGAGTAGTTAGTTTAAGTCGAAAACTCACACCTGAATTTTAAACCGTTAAACATGTTATAGCATGATCATAATACTCACAATTGTTTATTTTTAGAGTATCTAAATTCATTTATGATTCTTATTGAGTTAACATGTTCACTACAAGGTGATAATACATGATGGTGATGAAAGTAAAAAGGAGTTGAACGGACTAGTTACTTAATGAAGTAAGACATGCAAGAACTTCAAATGCATAAGGGTAGATATTCAGAAGACTCGTGGGTGGGTCGAGCTTATATAGTTTCACGTTGCAAACTCAATTTGACACCTTAAAACTACACGACTCTTAGTATTGTAATTAACCTGTCGCACAACGATTATTACTACTTAAACAACTACTTAGAAGATATATGTACATACATATATACTACGATAAAGAGAGAAAGATTACCAACTTGGAGCGAGTGGGTCTTTGCTCGAAATGTTAGCAAGATAGCTTCATAGGAGTTCTCTTCAGTCGGAAAAAATGATAGCATGGAAAGAAGAAAGACATGCAAATGCCAAGAAAGTTGGAGTTGGAGAATAATAAGGACAATAATATGGAAGTATGCATGGTTGACGTGTACAGTTACAGGATAAGGAAAGCGAATGGAAACGCAACATAAGCTTCTAACTTATGGTTTCGTAGATTAGAATGTCACGTTACAGATAGACGTACTTGCCTCTCAGCTTTTCTAGTCCAACAAACACATTTATGGTCCACATTTTATTTCCTTTATTTTCCCTAACTTCCCATCCATATACACGATAAATACAAACGCCTATGACCTGCCAAGAGTAGTCATATGCAAACTCGTATCTCGGTCGATCTAACAATATATTGACATGTTTCAATTTCGGGAAAAGTCTGGTTACTTAATATGCCCAAGTTACCCTTAAATTAGCGTCTGATCAAACAGAGCATTAATTTGGTATGTACTAGTTGTTTTAGTCCGAACTAAAAATTGGTATTCCACAAAGTTGCGTAACTTATAGAAAATGAGGAGGATAAGAATTCGTTACATCAGCAAGTCAGCATGAATGATTAGGCAAGATGATTTTTTAAGGCATTCATAGTGTTCTTCATTATCTTCCAATAATAATCATGTAGACTATTTTAAACAATATTGTTTTTCAATATTTCATGCTTTACTTAGCACTTCATGATCATTGTTAACACCCAAATTAGGAATCACAAAATACTTTTTTAACTTTTACCAAATGTTAGAGGTCTAATGTCTACGAAGCACACTCAATTTTTTAACATCAAACGAAGGTCGAAAGAAAGAGCACACGAATTGAAATTTAACATAAATGTCTACTTTTACCAAATGTTAGAGGTCTAATATATATACTCCGTATACATAGTTGCACTCAATCTTTCAACATCAACATCATACGAAGGAGGGCTCACGACCTAAAACTCAACCTTTACTATGATAAATGGTTACTTAATACTTTGACGATTTTACCTTGAGTAACATCCTTTGGATATAATACACTGCTACGTACGTTACGTCTGTTCAAATAATCAAATCTCACTTCAATTCACCGATTCTTATACCGTATCCCCGAGGGTATATGCAGTTTTCGTACCCCATAATATTTTGATGAGTAATTCACGCATATTCGATGAGCATTCGCTAATATTTTAATGAGCAAACATGAATACACCCATCATTCATCGATAGGAGTAAAAAACAATAGAAATCACCCAACAACATCGTAAATATAAGTTTATTGATGTATTTATGGATGCCCAGTGAAAGTTGTCGTTGCTCATCAAATTGCACTCATTGCTCATCATTTCTATTAGAGGGGGTACAAAAACTCAATATACCCCCGGGGATCTCAATCCAATATAATTTTCCACAATTCACATCATTTGAACAAACATAAAAGAAACCCCACTATTAAGGAAAGACGAGTCACTAACGCCAAAAATGATACCGAAATCAATATCAGCCGATACACCATGCCGAAAATCAATTTTTCTTTTACCAAATCTCCTAATTGACGTCCACACTAAAGACAGGGGATACCAAACAATCTTTCCCATTAATTCTCCACTTCAATTCCCTTTCTTTCCAAAAATTCCAAATTCGGTGGCAATATAAATTGAAAACATTACACCGCAAAACTTGATTGACATGTTTTCCTCAATAAGTTTGCCCAAATCATGCACAAATAAAGCTAAAAATTCAGAAAACTCTGCATCATTTCTCAGCTAATTGCATAATTTGCAAAACCCAGGTACACAAATTTTTTACTACCCACTTCGAATTTTACTTTAATTTTTTCATGATCAACTCAATTATTTGTTTCATAATCATGTTAGAAATCAAGGGAACAAAAAAGATTGGATTTTTATGAAAGTTTGATGCGAAATTCATTCAATTTTGCCATTGTTGGGAGTTGGTAGTTTGTTATCCATGATTTTCTGGGTCGTTATCGGGTTATATTCGGGTTTAGTTATGTGGGTCGGGTCGGGTCATAATTGGGTTGTTTGACCCGAAGTTATGGTGGGCTGAACTTGGGTCCACTGGTGGGCCAAGTTGGAAAGTGGAATTGGTCTTAACGGTTAACTGTTGGTATTTAACGGAATTACCTACCATCGATTGCCACCCATATTCCGGACTTATCCCACTTGCCAAACGAGCCGTAGGTAAAATTATGTGATGGCGAATTTTGAAATGTGTAGTGAAAAACTAAATTAGTGGAGGGAGTACTAACATCGATATTATTATGCTATGAAGGATAGATGTGTGTTATATACACTACATTATTTAGTTGTAAAATTGAAGTTGTAGCGTTACATTGTTTGTACTTTGTTATGGCAAACCGAGATAACATGATTGGTCGTGCTGGTATAACTGCATAATTCCTTGTTATAAGCTAAAAGCCGGGTTGCGACAATCTTGTCTATAGACTTCGTCTTTGATCTCTTAGTTGTTAGCCAGAAATTTACGGTGTTGTTGTTTGTGCTTTATCATATGTTAGTTGTACTTATACTCCCTTAACTATAAATTTTGGTTACATTGGTTTCTTTATTTATGAATTATGGTTTCCTCATTAGGATGAAAGAGTAAGTTTGACGTTTTCTTATCAGTTCCAGATTAGCAGGACTGTAGGAGCAGTGCACACTGGCTTGATAATTGATATGTATCATGTATGAAAGGCGTAATCTTTCACTAGGGCTATGATCTTACTATAAATTACCACTGAATAGCAAATTGGACGCCAATTAGCACATATGTAGGATCATCGAAAAATCCTTGAAAATGTTTTTGGAGTTCCTTTACCAAAGTTTAAGCTAAGGCCCTTCTATGAGAGAGTGCATCTTCGAAATTTTGAGCTCCTAATAATGGTCAATGAACTGTGAATTGTTATGCCTTGTGTGTGTTGATCACTTTTCACATCCAATAGACGTGTTTGAGAGATTGCTGCTAAGTCTTGCACTCAAATTATCATAAATCGGCTTTTAAATCTCTTATGTTGTGACCTCAAAATCTAGTTACCTAGATGTGTGTGAGACTTGGGAGACAAAATTTTGTATCTGCTACATACTTGTATCAGTATTTATCTTCTTGAGTTTGATGTGGTTACATGATTTGGATATTCACATTCCATGTTCCATGATCTCATCTTGGAACTTGTTGCTACTATACTTCAGAACTAAATAATAAGTAGTCCCTTTTCACCTTTTGAGCTGAATTTCCCAAGTTCCCAATCATGTTAGCAAATGGCTTCTCGGTTTCTAGTATTGTGTGTGATACAGATCACCTTGATTGGACTCGATAGTTAGATTTATCATGACCTTTATTTTTCTTCTCCTTTCACTGTGAACTCTGTTGAATTTTGTACCCGAAATTAAGAAAGGTAGGAAGTTCTATCTAGCAATCTGGATCCTCCCTATACCTTATGAATGTTAATGAGGTTTTCTTAGGTCTCTTTTCTATCATTCTATGCTATATTATGCGATGAAGAAAAATATCAGTGTTAGAAAGTATTTAATTTAGAACTTCCCTGTACTGGTTGTCTGGTTGTGAGCCTCGTAGATGAATTTAGTACCTTTAGAATTCCCCCAGCGCAGGCTACATGTTGAGCTAGTCCTACTAAAGTGTTGTGTCTTTCGCGCTCATGAAGTATTCTCAACAGCCTGCATTTTACCTTTCTGTTGTAGGTAGGGATATGGTCACTCATTTTCCTTCTACTGCAATTTCGTGCACAGAGGTTGCACCGTGTGACGTACAAGTTTCGCAAATAGGTTCCGCCGATTCGCAAAATGAATGTCCTAACTCTGCAGCACCGGTACTTAGAAATGTACATATTGTAAGTGCATATTGTGACTGGTTTCTCTTGCACACAATTAGCATCTGTGCTTGCGGGCGTAATTACAGGCATTGATTTTGTTCCATGTTTCCTCTCACCCGTAACCCTTCCATGACAATTCTTTGATTCTAATGCTGTGCTTTAACTTGTCAGTCAGCTCAGTTGATGGAGGATTTTCTTGATATTGCCCATAACAACACCAACAAAGATCTCGAGACATGTGGAGTTCTTGGTGCCTTTCTTGTGAGAGTTTTTTCTTTTTAACCTTTCCCATCTATTTTCTTTATGGCACCCTGAATTAATGAGATGGTTTTTGGAGTGCATTTACTTTAATATTCTGTCGATGTCATCATCGCATATTATCCATCATTCTTATATTTGTTAGCTCCATCTGTTTTACTCTTGTACATAAGTATTGTATACTGAAGTTTAAGCTTCTTGGATCATTAATTTTTGCGGTTAATACTTGCTTCTGCTGACTCCATAGTTATGAGTTGATCGAGCTGTCTCTCTGATAGGACTTATCTTCTTAAGCTGAGGCGATCCTTGCTGTTTGATTTCAATACCAACCGTAACTACATGATAAAGTAGAAACTTACATCACATTTTCTGATCTCTCACAGTATTTATACTTGACAAATTATGTGCCCTTATTTTCAATAAAGATAGCAATTTCACAAGGAGGTGTTTGCTGGTAGTGCCTTCTGCTTCCGATGAGTCGATGACACTAGTAGTTAACAGTTGATGTCGGCGTCTTTCTGGACATGCAATTTCTATGTCTTACCCTGAAATATGAAGTTCTGTGGATATCTCTGTCTACTGCAGAAAATAACATACTTCATTGGTTGGAATTATTAGGTCTCCTTTTATGCGGACTTATTAAGCATCTACAGTTCTAGGCTCATATGACTGAATAGATCTA
>JBBYHQ010085715.1:0-29614 GCA_038382645.1 Spergularia azorica
ATGGAAAGACTGGGAGCATCAATTATCTTCTTGTTCGTGACCAAGAAGCCGAAGAACTTGAGAAAGCGACACGATGCGCTTACTACCCCTCTGGAATTGGGAGTTGCGCACTTTCCTGGCCGTTTGAGATTGATCGTATGCCAAGATTGGAGGAGTGGATTCGCAAAGAAACACACGAGGTATTTACGTCTCGTAGCAAGGCTCATACTTGCGGAACACCTAGAGATGTTCTTATCTTGCAGTCCACACTTCACACTGGAGCGCGAGAGGAAAAGATTCCTTATACGCTTGGTCATCGCATTTGGCGTCGTGAAGCCAAGTGGAGTGAATTGAGATTCCCTGGTGAGTTCAACCCTCCATCCGGATACTGGGAATGGGCAGAACTTATTCTTCATCAGAGTAGATCTACATTGTTGGAGGCGGGTATACATGGTGTTGTGAAGGCATTGATGTTTCCTTACGATCGTAGCCGAGATGTGATTATGGAGTTTTGTGAATCATGGTCATCGGCTACAAACACTCTGCATATTGTTGTTGGTGAGATGTCAATCTCATTATGGGATTTGAAAGAGCTTTGCGGATTTCCGATCTTGGGAGAATTTTATGACGAAGTTACTCCCAGTTTTGAAGAAATCACTGGTCTTGACGCGAAAGAGGACCATGTACTTCCTTTCAGTTACAGGTTCATGTTTTACGCATACCACCTGGCACGGAATGCAAACAAGGAGAGAGCGACTTCACAGCTGCTTTCCATTGCTGACTGGATAAATTGGTGGTTTAGGGGCGATCTGATTTATGATAACCCCTTTACTTCTAAGAAGCCTCCAAGCAAAATGGTTCTTCCAACTGGTCGAGCGTCTTCGAGAGGTCGTACAAAGGAAGAGAGTATCATCTTTGGAGAATTGGGAGTTCAAACAAGTGATGAAAATGAGATTTATCTTACAGCCTTCTTATCTACTTGGCTATGCCTCTTCATACTACCCAGCAATCGCGGCAAGTATATACGTCCTGAAACCTTCAAGGTTGCATCGCTTATGGCTCGAGGGATCAGATTTTGTCTTCCTATTCCTGTACTTACGAGTATCCATAACGGCTTGAATTGTCTCGCCTTTGATGGAACTTAACTTGGGAAGTGTAGAGCCTCTCTCCCTTGGCATTATATCTACGCTTGGATAGGTGAGTACTTCCACCTCTACAGTACCAGAGTTCGTGATATCGATTGTCCAGCGATGTGCAAGTTTTCCGGTCTCACCGCATGCAGAACTCCTAAGCGACGTAACACTTTTCAGAAAAATGATGGTCAAGACTGGACCCATGCACGGAAGAAATGGGTTGATGACAGAAAAGTTGGCTCAATCGTCGAAACTGCAAGTGATAGGCTTGATGTTGAATCATTTGAGTACTTGGTTAGTACACGTACATGCTACTTGACTTTGAGATAAGGCAACATGTACATGGTGGAACCTTACAGTCCCCACGGATTTGTTAGGCAGTTCGGGTACACACAGGATCTTCCAGGTGCTTTATTGAAAGACATGCGATATACTACACTTCGGGAACTTGTGTTCTTGTGGAAATGTAGTCTTTACCGCAATACCCCTTGTAGGCTATACTACCCAGCAGATTTCCTCAAGTATGACCAAATCTACTATACCAAGCGCTACATAGAATGGTGGAAAAGAGGAACGTCAGAGTACTTTGAGAAGAGTGGCGAAATCCTTGCCATGGGTTCGGATTTAACGTTCAAATTATATCAACTTCCAAAGGACATCATAGGTCACATGAACAAGCACGATCCACCATTGATCGAGCCTCGCTCAGGCGAAGCTTCTGGCGTCGTAGATGTTGCCACAATTGAGAGGGAAAGTCATGCTATCAATGAACCGTCTAGAGAACCTGTCGTTGTTGGACGTAATTGCTCTAATTCCGAGAAACAAGTTGAGTCTTCCAAAGATGCATCAAAGAAGGGTAAGCTGTCTAGTAGGGAGGGCCTCGCGGATTCAAATAAGCCTCCAACCACCAAAGATGCATCAAAGAAGCGTAACCTGTCCACTAGGGAGGGCAACGCGGATTCAAATAAGCCTCCAGACACCAAAGATGCATCAAAGAAGCGTAAGCTGTCCAGTAGGGAGGACAATGCGAATTCAAATAAGCCTCCAACCAAACCTCACTCCAATCGTCAATCTTCGAAACGTTCTGCAATTGTTGATAAGGTTGTAATTTTCATTTGTTGTTTCTTCCTTGACTTTATTCCTCATTTTCGTGACATTCTGACAATTTGTTATTTATAGGACTTGTCACCCACGGTTGTGGAGGTGAACGACGTCATTGCTGTTGAACAAGACCCTCTTACAGTTGATTCAAGGGTCGTCCCTGTTGTCACCTCTGTTGGTGGGGAAGGAAGGGCTGCAAAAGGCATTAGTACTTCTCTTTCGCATAAGGTTCAAGCAACAAATCAAACGCCAGTTGATGAAACCATTGAGGATACCGCTTCTTCACATGGAGAGATTCATCCACATGTCAGGAGGGAAGTTGGTGAGACAAGTGGAAAAGCGACTACAACTGCACATCCTACCACATCCCGTACCACTCTCAACCCTTCCAATGTGTATAGTAGAGGTCGAGAAAAGGCTATAACAGCGCTTCAAAACTCTTTGCTCAAGGATTTGATAAAAGCTCCTTATAGTGAAGTTGAATAGGTGAGGGAAGGTGCTGACGACTCGTACGGCCTTATTAAGAAGATTGGTGGAGATCCATCCCCCCTTCAAAAGACGGTTGACGATTATACTGCAGATGTGCGGGCTTTTCTCTTACTCCAAAAAGGAATTTCGGGGAGGAGTACTAGTAGCCAGATAGCCCAAGATGTCTCAGTCGCGGAAGCTAATCTGAAATACGCAGAGACTTCGCTTGAGGAAGCTTTACGCTACGAAGAAAATTGTAAAAAGGAACTCGCCTCAATAGAAAAGGAGGAAGTTGCCTTGGAGGAATCTCTTCGTACTCTTCGTGAGAAACAAGCACAACTGAAGGGACAACAACAAGAGCGCCTTGAAGCAATATCCTCATCTCAAGCGTCAATTGAATCTTCAAAGCAAAAGTTAGAAGAACTGAAGTCCACTCCTATTGTGCATGAGAGAGAAATAACCGCCTTGAAAGAGATTGAGAAGATCGTGGAGGACAAGAAGAAAGATTTTAAAGCAGCCTTATAATAGCTTCCATTTTCTTTCTTATTGTCCTTTTGACATTTCTTGCCAGCTTTGAGGCACTTGTAATGAACTTCTTTTTTACACTTCTTCGGCACTTGAGATTAGATTTACTCTTTTGAGAACTCGTATAAATGCAATTGCAATGCAGACCAACTTAAATTCAAAGGAGTTTTTTTTTTGTTTGATTTAGCCGTACACAGCTTATACTCATGCGGGCCAAGAGTGGATTTTTTTTGGTTGATTTAGCCGTTCACAGTTTAGACTCATGCGGGCCAGGAGTGGGTTTTTTTTTGTGGAAATGGGGTGGTATTTTATTTGTGGAAGGATTTTTTTGTAGTGATGTGGGAATTTTTTGAAGGTGTACAGATGTGGATTTTTTTTTGAAGGTGTGGCTGGACTTGGAGTAGGAAATTTACTCAAGCTGCCTACGTACTTACATGATGACAGGGTGTCAAAGTGCAAGATCAAGCCAAACGTAGTTTATTTATTTGGGGGTTTTTTTTTTTTTTTTTTCTGTGTGGTGTAGTTTAGGCTCGTACCCAGGAGCATGACGACTCTTCAACTCATCTGTGGTAGCGCTTCAAAAATTTGTCGTTGATAGGTCCAATTTGCTTTCCCTTATCATTAACAATCTTGTAAGCATCACTAATGTAGACTTCTTGGATGACGTAAGGCCCGTCCCACTTGGAAGTGAACTTGCTCTTAGTTTTGTGAGAGGTGATAATGGGTCTTCGAACAGCAAGGACAAGATAACCAACTTGAAAGGATCGCGGTCGGACTTTCTTGTTGAAAGCTCGTGACAACCGAGCTTGGTAACATTCCAACTTCTGCTGCGCTTCCAGCTTCTTGTCATCAAGGGCTTCAAGTTCTACAAGACAAAGTTTGTCATTTTCTTCTTCCGTAAGACCCTCTTGGATGGAGATTCGCAATGACGGAATTTCTAGCTCCAACGGTAAAACAGCTTCTACACCATACACCAAAGCGTAAGGGGTTGCTTGAGTTGTTGTCTTGTACGTTGTTCGATATGCCCATAAGGCTTCTCCAAGCTTCTCGTGCCAATCTCATTTGGAACCTTTTACGACTTTGCTCAAAAGGTTACAGAGGGTCTTGTTAAATGCCTCTGCCAAACCATTCGCAGGAGCATTGTACATGGAAGACTTGTGTTGCGCCATCTTGTATTTGTTACAAAGAGCAGTCACCAACTTGTTGAAGAATTGCTTGCCATTATCAGTGATGATCCGTCGCGGCACGCCATATCTGTAAATGATGTTTGACTTGAGAAATTCCACGACGTTTGCCTTCTTCACTTCCCTCAAAAGGACTGCTTCGGCCCATTTTGAGAAGTAATCCGTGCCAGCCAAAATGTATGCATGCTGAGCTGATGAATTGGGTGTAATAGGACCAACAATGTCGAGTCCCCAAGCTTCAAATGGCCAAGACGCTACTGTAGGATGCAATGGCTCTGGAGGTTGATGAATCCAGTTTGCGTGGAATTGACAAGCTTTGCACTTCTTGGCATACTCGAGACAATCATGAAACATTGTAGGCCAATAGTAACCCATTCTCTGGACACGTTCATAGAGTTTTGGGCCGGATTGATGGGCACCACATACTCCTGAATGTGCTTGATCGATTGCTGTTTTCGACTCCTCTTCTCCAAGGCATCGAAGCCAGAGTACATCTAATGAACGTCTATAGAGCTTTTCCTTGAAGTAGACGAATTTTGGAGCACGGCGACGGATTTCGACCTTGTGTCTTCGATCGTCAGGGAATTTCTTGTGTTTGAGAAAGTCTATGAGTGATTGGCGCCAATCTTCTTTGTCAATTTGGTTGACAGAGATACTTCCAACCTCTTCATTTTCATCTTCCTCGAATTCATCATCGCTTGAATCTTGAAATTCTTCTCTGAAAGGAGTGGCGACCCAACGATTGCAGACTGGTACGTTCGCAGTTCCTTCTGCCCCCAGTGCCAAAGTGGCTGCGAGATTTGCAAGGGCGTCGGCCATCTTGTTGCCACTTCTGAGAACGTGAGCGAATTTGATGACGTTGAACTTATCGAGCAATTCTGTGGCGTACTTGTGGTAAGGCACCAAATCTTCCTTCTTGACTTCATAATCGCCCAACAGTTGGTTAATCACCAGTTGGGAGTCGCCATAAACGTCCAACTCTGTAATTCCCATCTCGAGAGCCATCTCGAGACCCATGATCAAAGCTTGATATTCTGCCATATTTTTTGAGCACAAGTTTGTAAGTGCGAAAGAATATGGAAGAACGTGTTTTTCAGGAGATACAAAGATAACTCCAGCGCCTGCACCATCATGTCTTGCAGCACCGTCGAAGTACATCTCCCATGTAGGGATTATTTCGACAAAGAAAACTTCTTCGCCTGGGAGATCGTCAGAGATTTCCCATTCGCCAGGTATAGGATGATCAGCCAAGAAATCGGCCAATACTTGTCCCTTCACAGCTTTTTGGGAGATGTAGACGATGTCATGTTGCTTGATCAACACAGCCCACTTCGCTAGTCGCCCAGAGAGGACCGGTCTTGAGAGTATATATTTGATTGGGTCTGCTTTGGAAATGACCTTCACGGTATATGCTTGCATGTAACGCCTTAGTTTCTGAATGGCGAAAACTAAAGCAAGACACATCTTCTCGATTGGCGAGTAATTCAGTTCAGCTCCAACCAACGTGCGACTCATGTAGTAAAGAGCTGTCTCTTTACCTTCTTCATTCTCTTGTGCACATAATGCCCCCAACGATCTTTCTTGAGCGGCAATGTAGAGGATGAGAGGCTTGCCGTGAATAGGAGCTCCTAGAACTGGAGGGCTTGACAAGTACTTCTTTATGCTATCAAACGCCTTTTGACACGAATTGTCCCACTCGAAAGGAGAGTCCTTCTTCATGAGGTGGCTAAAAGGTTGGCAACGTCCAGCGAGATTAGAGATGAATCTCCGTATGTATGCTAAACGACCTTGTAAACCACAAAGTTCTTTGAGCGATCGAGGTGGTGGCATTTCTTGAATTGCTTTTATCTTGGTTTGATCAATCTCGATGCCTCTGTGTCGTACAACGAAACCTAGGAACTTCCCGGAAGTTACTCCAAAAGCGCACTTGAGTGGGTTCATCTTCAATTGACATCTTCGAAGTCTTTCAAAAATTTGACGAAGATCTTACAAATGATGTTCCCTTTGTTTTGACTTGACCACGAGATCCTCTACATAGCATTCCACCGTCTTGTGCATCATATCCTTGAAGATATTCTGCATTGCCCTTTGGTATGTAGCACCAGCATTTTTCAAGCCGAAAGGCATGACTTTGTAACAGAATAATCCCTTGGGTGTGCGAAACGCAGTTGCCTCTTGATCTTCAGGGGCCATGAGAATCTGATTGTAGCCAACTGTGCAATCCATGAAAGAGAGAGATTTGTGGCCAGTAGTAGCATCAATCATCAACTCAGTGACGGGTAGTAGGAAGTCGTCTTTTGGACATGCTTCATTTAAGTCACGAAAGACAACACACACGCGAAGTTGCCCATTTTTCTTTCTGACTGGGACGATGTTTGCAATCCATATTGGATACTTCACTTCGCGAACAAAACCAGCGTCGATGAGTTTATTCACTTCTGCTTCGATCTCGGGTACTAACTCTGGCCTGAACTGTGGTTGAGATTGCTTTTTGGGGCTTACACCTCTCTTGATTGCAAGACGATGGACATCGACTTTTGTGTCGAGTCCTGGCATCTCAGTGTAATTCCATGCAAAAACGTCCTTGAATTCTGAGAGTAGTTCGAAGTATTGTTTCTCTTCCTCTACAGAGACAAGTTCACTAATGAAAACATGGCTAGGTTTGTCGACAGTACCGAGATTCAATTCCTTGAGATTGTCGACGGTTGCTTGCACTCCATCTTCAAGTGTTGTTGGAGCTTCATCTTCCACGATTTCAGAGTCAGGGTCATGAATAGCCTGAGCTGTGACGTGACCACATGACGCCGTTTCTTCTAATACCTCATCTCGATCTAACTTCTTTTGATTTGTAAGAACCAGCAAGCGACTTTTTGCTTGTATAGAGGCTTGATGATTGTAATATCCACTACCTCCAAGCTCTTCATCCTTGATGGAACGACGCTTCTAAGATCGTTACCTATCACCATCTTCCTCTCTTTCCTTTGGGAGCGACGCTGTTTCCTACCAACGGACACAATCGGCGTTCTATGTGTGAGAACTTGTTCCATTGATTTGAGAGGCCTAACTTCTTTGGTGGGTCGCCCTCCTAATCTGATCTTGTGAATACTGAAATTTTAGGCTTGTCAACACGCTTGAAGACTGGAGGTTGACGTTCGCCTAGTCTCTTGAAAATGGAAGGTTGACTTTCACCTAATCTCTTGAAGACTGAAGGTTGATGTTTGCCTAACCTGCTGAACACCGAAGGCTCCCTTTCTCCTAATCTGCTGAATACCGGAGGTTCTCGTTCTCCTAATCTATCAAACGCCGAAAGGTGCTTTTGGACCTCCAACTCGACTGCAGACTGCGGATGTGGATTCACAAATCGAAGGGAGAATCCTGTCAAAGACGGAAACAAATTGAGGGTGAGTTATATTGTTTTCGCCTTCGCTTTCTTCCATCTCTTCAGCGGTTATATATTGTGCAGCTGAATGGTTCTCCTTTCTCTTCACATAGATCTTGACAGGTGCAGGAGGTTTGTAGCTTAATCCAGCTCTTGACGAACTCAGACTTCCTTCAAACTCGTAGACTTTTTTCTGCGTGTCATTAAGACCGTGTGGATGTATGTCGATGACTTGGCCCAAGGGAATGGGATTGTCAAAGTCATATCCAGATTTCGCTAATAGATTATAAGCTTTGGCGTCAAATCTACCCTTGTTGACACCTTTGACACCGCTTTCGTCTTTCGTTTTGGAAAACGAGAAATCCAAGGAGGTCTTGATAAGCCTACTTCCAGTCGACTTGGCTATGGGGAGAATGGCTTCATCTTTGAGGATCTGGTGACATTCTTTGTCGTCTTGCGTGCTTGACCCTTCTTTTCTATGGTACTCTGTAAATGGAGATTGTCCTTCCTTGCGGAGAGATTTTGGGACATAACGCAGTACGTGTACAACGACAGTTGCGAATGACTTGTTCTTTTTTACTGATGGAGTTGCAACAAACACTTTTGTTTTGTTTTGGGCGTTGGATTGTTTCTCATCTTTGGAAGGAGCATCGTTACTCTTTTTCGCAGCACCACCCTTGCCTGTCGATTGAATGGCATTTGGAAGAATTTCAGTCGACATTGCTCCTTCTACGAAGAACTTAGCATTAGCAAAGTGAGATTCTGCTTTACTAAATGGTTTGGCATCTCCATTGATCTTTTTTACGCCATCACGATAGTACTTCATGCATTGGTGGAGAGTCCAAGCAACTACACCATTCTCATGAAGCCATGGCCTTCCAAGCAGTAACTTGTAGGATGTCTTAGCATCGATGACGTGGAACAACGTACTTGACGCAAGTTCGCCCATGTCAAGTTTCAATCGGATCATGCCAACCGCACGTTGATTGTTGAGGTTGAATCCTTGGATCATCAGGAAGCTTTTTGCAAGTTCTTCAACGTCGATGCCTAATTCGCTCATGGTAGTTTTTGGCATAATGTTGACAGCCGAACCTCCATCGACTAGAATGCGCTTGACTTTCTGTTCTCTAATATATCCAGATACAAACAAAGGACGATTGTGTGGCTTAGACCCTAGCAAGAGGTCTTCATCGGTGAAAGCCAACGTCGAAGCTGCTGCGTTACATTGTTGAATTTTCAGAGTCTTCATTATCATCCTTTAACTCTTCAGAGAACATCTCTGGATGGGATAGAGCTAGGGCCAGCAATTGGCGAATGTCTTCTGGAAGTCCAAAAGTTTGTTGCCATTTCATTTGTGAAGGGATAGACCCAAGAGCAGCAAGGATCTTGGCATCTCTTTTGATGTTCGGCACGTGGTTGGCTCCCTTCGAGGAGTCGTTGCCTTCAGGACTTCCCTTCTTGTCCTCTTCGTCATTGGTAAATGAGATTGTATGGACATCAACTGCGTTGAAATAGTTCTTTGGAAAGAATTCCTCCAAACACAAGATTTCAGGGCGTTGTTGCTCAAGATGGTTGTTTGGTGAAGCTTGCTCTTTTTGTTTCACCACCCTTTGCTTGTTGTTGGCGCGAGACTTCTTCCTGTATTCTTCCCTTACTTTGGCACGAGGTAGAGCCACTTGAGCTTGTGGCCGAGTCGCGGCTTGCTTTTTCGACCTTCTTCTTGTAACTAAAGTCCATCCTTGGTCATCATCTTCGTTTGGGATCAAGGAAGACTCCTCTTCATGCTGTGGCCAATCTTGAATCGGAATCTCTACCACGACGGGCTCTAGAGTACCGAATTGTATCAAGCATAACTTAGTTGATTGTTTGGTAGGAATTGTTAGCTCCATGCTTTTCTCTTTCAGCATCATGCAATCTTTGCTTGAATGACTTGTCACTTTGTGATAATGACAATATTTTTGATGGTTGATTTCTTCAACACCCTTTGGACGTGTTGCTCCTGCAAGGGGATCGCACGACCCATCAATGACTAATATTTGGTTGGTCGTTGCAGACTCGCTCTCCAGCAATATCTTCCCTTCTCTAGACAACTCCATAATCTTCTCCTTAAGCGTCACACAATCTTCAATTGGATGACTTATCACCCTATGATAACGACAGTATTTCGGGTGATCGGTCTTTCCTGCCTCTTCAGGACGCTTCGATTCTGGTAGTTCAATGAGTTTATTTTCTAGTAAAGCATCTAACATTCTAGAGAGCTCTGAGTTTTCAAAAGGATACTTCTTTGCTAGAAGTTCCTTCAAGGTTGCTCGGCTTTTCTTCACCTCTTTTGACGGCGACTCCTCCTTCTTTTGGTACTTCGGTTTCGTCGAAATTTTAATTGGTTTTGTAGAGGTGGTAGTGATCGTCATGGCTTCCTTCTTAGAAGTCTTGTCGGTTTTCTTGTATTCCTTCTTTTCTCCTCTCGCATCAGAGTTGTGAAACAATCGACCTCCATGACTAGCGATCGTGATCTCCATGTCATGAGCCATAGTAGCAAGATCTGGGAATGATTTTGGCTTAATCCCCTTCAATATGTAGAGCAATTCTACTTGCATGCCATTAATGCACATCTCGACTGCAGAGGTTTCTGACAATCGATCTTTGCATTCCAGACTCAATGAACGCCAGCGGTTGATGTAGTCTATCACTGGCTCATCCTTCCATTGCTTGGTATTTGTCAGTTCTGTCATGCTGACAATTCTTCTACTGCTGTAGAATCGATTGAGAAACTCACTTTCCAATTGTTCCCAACTATCAATGGATTCTGGCGGCAAGTCGGTATACCAATCAAATGCTATACCACCAAGTGAACGAACGAACTGTTTCACCAATTGGTTGCCTTCGGTACCTGCAGTATTGCATGTTTCGATAAAGTGGGCAACGTGTTGCTTCGGGTTACCCTTTCCATCGAACTGTCAAAATTTGGGGGGCTGATATCCAGTGGGCATCCGCAGGCTATCGATCCTCTTTGTGTATGGCTTCACATAATGATGGGTTGCGTGAATTCCAACACCTAGTTGAGTCTTGATAGTGTTCGCCACTAACTCTTGTAGTTCCTCGGCGGTCATGGATATGTTTGACGCAACTTTAGGAATCTCTTTTACCGAACCCTCAGAATGGTCACTTTCATCGCTATGGGGACGCTCGCTTACTTTCTTCATAAGGTCTTCAATTTGCTTGTCCTTGAGATTCATCCGAGCTTCCTTTTCTTCATTCTTCTTTGTGAGTTTGTCGACGACTCTTTGCATTTCAGCCATCCGTTCTTCGAAATCTGCTCCGATTGTGTTGACTGGGGCCGCGAAAGAGCCAAAAGATTCATACTCCATCTCTAGGTCATTTTCCTTGATGGGAGATGAAAGAAAGTGGCTGCTTGTCGTCTCGACGTCGTCCTCCACTTGGATAGTGAATGAGTCGAACATTGGACTGGTATGCACCGTAAATCCTTCTCTTGTCTCGCCAAGGATCTGCTGCAGCGAGGACGAAGTAGCTTCTTCTGGTCGAGTTGGGGATGTCGAACCAAAGACAGGGATTTCATTCACCTTCCTTCCAGATCCAGACGAACGACTTGAAGCATCCCCTTGAATAGGAATTCTGCGAGATTTCGGCACGTGAGCCTGGGTCGACAAGCTTGCATCTGAGGTTGATCCAGTGGCTTTTCGCCCTCCTTTTGCAAAACCAGAGGCAGATCGCAGTCTCTCAGCGGCAGCTGTGGAAGCAGGTCTCCTTGTTGAGACTTCAGACTGGCCTTTGTTAGGGTTTCCTCCAGTATTGCTTGAATCTTCATGGGCTCGAGACGAACTTCTCTTTGGCGCCATTGAAACTGGAACTTGACTTCTTGTGGAGAAGAAGATGAAAGGCAAAGACTTTCACGTCGGGTTCACCAAAAATTTGTAGACACAAATTTTGTACTTGCGACAAAATAGGGAAAACAAAGTAAAATCTTATTAATTTAAGAATTTAATTGTGTACAGTCTCTGGAATAATTCCATGAAAAAGATTTGACTCCTTTGATTAATTCTCCATAAGATTTGACTTCAAGGGCTTGTTGTAGCTTGATCTCGAATATGGAATTTGACTTGACTTTTGTGAGATCTGGACTTGAAGGTATTCGTAGATCTCCTTTTTTGTGGTCTTCAGACTTCAGAGTTTTTTTCTGATGATTTTCCTGTAATTTTTCTGATGTGTGTATGATCCTCTGTGAGGATCCAGGTCTCCTCTATTTATAGTGGAGAGGTGAGAGAGTCAGCTGGAATACATCTCTTGGAGGTGTGGCAATCCAGGACTCTATCTCTTAGAGTTTCGCTGAGAGAATGTCACCTTAATTGATAATTACTATTTAATAACTGTCTAAATAAAAGATAATTATTATTTAATCCCCCGTAATTGAGAATCATCACCGAGTTGTCTATCTCCAACGATGAGTCACAGAAGACACGTGGCGTCATTTAATTGGCCACTCATCAATGCCGTAAGCTTGCTACGATTGGTCGGTCAAATATTCAACTCTGACTTTTCAACTCTTACGTGGCAAATTTTAATTGGCTGATCATTTTTAGCCTCCTACAATTATATTACAAAAATCATTTGACAGGTCTCGTCATAGTTTACACTAAGACATGTTTGAAACCCTTAGCTACCAGTCTAGCTTTGAAAACATCTTGTGTAACACTACAGGATTATGGAAAGTGGTTTATGAAATTGGTTTCTCCCACATTGGGAAACTAACGCTCCTATGATCAGTTTATAACAAATTCCTACCATTATACTAAGAACAAGGCATTCACCTTTTAAACCCAAGAAAGGATATTCGGGCTTAAGGGGTGACTACCCATCTTATTGAGTTGTATTGCGACGTATGATGGATCAGGCTGTTAGAAGTTGTTTCTCATCCATGCCGGATTTGATCTATAGATCCATTTGCATCGAACAACTTCTGTTCTTTGAGGCAAATTAACCAGGTTCCATACTTGATACTAGTGCATGGTATCTATTTCGGATTTCATTGCTTCAAGTCTTTTTGATGAATCTGATTCAGTCATGGCTGCACTGTAGAATATAGACTTAATGTTTTCCAAAAACAAAAAGTAATCACAACCGTCCTCGATTACGCCAAGGTATCGATCTGGCTGATAACTTACCTTGTCTGACCTTTTAGAAGTTGAGGATGGAACCATTGAGTTAAAAGAACCGCAAATGTCTTCAGGTAAACATTACGCACCTTCATTTGTGTTTGTGGCTCTTGAACTTCGCCAAGTTTAAATTTTCTCCCACTCTGTCTTTTAAAAATAAACTTAATGTCCAGAAAGACAGCATCTTAGACACAAACACTTTGTTTCCTTGACTATTGTAGAAGTAATATCCTCGGTTTTTTATAGGATAACCTACAAAGAGGCATTTATCAGATCGTTGTTCTAGCTTATCGTCTGATCTAGTCTTGACATAAGCATCGCAACCCCAGATCTTGATGAACAAATGATTAGGAATTTTTCCTTTCCACATCTCATATGAAATTTTTTAGGAGCTGATTTAGTTGGAGTTCGATTGAGTGAAATCTGCCGTCTGAATGACAAATCCCCATAATTAGTCAAGAAGCTCAGTTTGACTCATCATTGGCCTTACCATATCTAATATGGTTCGATTTCGTCTTTCGGGGACACCGTTTTGATCTTTTCCCTAATTGGTTTCAACTTCCTTTTGAAATTTTATGAATTTCTCGAGGACCTCACTTTTACCTCAACCGAACTGATTTGATCTGCAAATCAGACAATTTAATCAATGGCCCGAACTCGAAACGAATAGGCACCAAACCGAGCAGAACTCGTTTTAACCCGAGATTATACGATTCAATAAATGACCCGACTCGAAATAAATAGGTATTTTACGGACTCAAACTCGATTTGGCCCACAACTGCAAATGGGCCGTCCCAACCCAACTATGACTCGACCAAAACTCAATTGACGACCAGTTCGAAGTCGGCGTGAACCAGAAATGCCTCGCCCAAAATGGCCCCAAACTCAGGAAAACCCGATAATAACCAACTCAAATGTACCTGAATAAAACCCATTTGACCCGAATCTAATCCACCGGATACAAAACCGACCCAATCGACTCATTTGCCACCCTTTCCCGGGGTACCCATATTGATATAACCATTGTTTCACCACTAGACAGTTACTTAATGCGAAGACAAGACGAAGAAAGTTCAAAAGACGAGAGATAAAAGAGTGTGTGTGATTCACTAGTGAGAAACTGACAAATTTCGAGTGCGAACAGATTTAACTGTAACCGGCGTCGTTATTTTCTTCCGGCGTCGTTAACCACCCCCACCGGCAAAATCTGTTCCTCTACCAAGAAACATGCCCTTGAAGGTCTCTCTCTCTCTCTCTCTCTCTTTTAAGTTTCCTGTAAATTAGTAAGATTTGGGGAGTTTTCACTAATTTTATAAGAGATTTATATTTCAGATATTAAAGAAATTTGTGTAGCCCCTAATTTGATTGCATATCATATGTGTTTTGTGTGTGAAATTGTGGTTTACGACTTCAATCTTGGATTCTTTGGAATTTGGGAGTGATTTTTTATTTTATTTTTTGGGGTCAGATTCTTATATCTTCACTGTGTGTGTATATGTGCTTATCAATTATTAGGTTTGCTGAGTAGTTCTACGAACGGGATTTGGGTTTTTATTCGCGTGAAGATGGAAATGCTGTCTCAATTGTCCAAGGTAATGTGTATTCGTTTCTTTTGATTTTTCTGTGTAATTGATATATTACGGGATTAGAACTTGTTTTGGTACATGGGATGTGAGTTTGCTGAGAAAAAAAATTTGAATTTGGTATGCATTTGGGAAGTAAACACACACTGTAGTTATGTTTGCTATGTTTTTCGATGCAAGCTTGAACATTTATCGATCCCTTCTCATATCGAGGCTAAGTCCTTTTCGGGATATGGTGTATTTTTGATAGCTAAAATGTTGTGTCACATGTAAATAGGATGTGCTTTGAGGGTATAACGTTTTAGTGATTCACGCCCTTAATAGGCTAAACCTATGCTTGCATATTCGTCCATAGGTCAAATCGGACATGTAATATTGAAATATTTGTTGTAGACTCAAATGATGGTAGATTGACCTCTTTAGTAGTGTCTCTATGCATTAGTGTAGCAAGAATGAAGGTAGCAGATGAAGCTACTCAAGGTACCCTTGGGAAAATGCGGTTTCTTAGAGTGTTTAGTTAGTGGCTTGCAGAGTTTGCCACCGGCAGTGGTGTATCTTTGATAACATTATTGGAGGCCGACAACTCTATTAGTTGCTTAGTTAGGGGGTAGGGATGTAGGGCTTCTTCTCGATCTACACATGTCATTGTTTCTGATACGCTTAGTTTACATAGTCTGGATTTTATGAGGTGCTTGGTAAAGGCTGGCCTACTTTAGCATAGTGTTCATCAGGTATAGGATCTTAAGAATATTGGTGGCTATCCATGATACAAGAACCTGATGTCTACTTGTGATTTGTCTATGTATGTAGGATTGACCCTTAGGAAGTTACATCAAACCCATTATTCATTTTGGTAATCTCCCACACAGCAACATGCTGCACACTGAACAATGGCAAGTAGCTACAGTCTTATAAGCAGTTTGCTCTTCCTGGATTGAATAGTTTATTGTGACCAGGGCTTGAGTAAGTAACTAAGTCGCTATTATACAGCAGGCATTTCTTGTTGCTGCTCGCCTGCTCATAGTTTAGCCACATAGAATATAGTTAAGTGTTTATTAGTTGGCGTGTAGGACATGGCTGGGCATAAGCTAAGCATGCTTTCAGAAGTTGCCTCAACATCTTGTCTCATGCATCACCTCAAATCTTTATACACTGAAACCTTTAATTTTAAAGCTTATATTTGTTTTAACTACGAAGAATTGTATAAATTGGATTTCAAATCCCAATTAATGGAGATGTAGTTCGCTTAACCACTTGACAACTTGAAGCTAGTAACAGTATAACACCACTATGCCCCGTACATAGTCGCATAGCCCTCAGGATGTTAACCTTCAGTAAATAGGATGGCGTTCTACTACCTTAAACTGATGACTGAGGCACTGCCACACTAATGCGTTCGTGAAGGAATATACACAGCAATTCGTGTTATGGTTGCTCGAAGATATCTATTTGCAGTTGACGAGTTCTTTTCTAAAGCAATAGGAACATAAAGAATGTTTTGGACAGCATGATGCTATTTCTCCCTCTCTTAGTTCTTTTAAGTGGGTTGCTAATTGCAATTTGGTTTACAGTACTTTGGCCCTTTCCCTCATTGTTTATGTAGGTTCAACACATTTGTCTTTTCCGCATCTGTTTCAGACTTATGTATTATTTTGTCAGTACTTCTGATATTTTCTTGCAAATCAGTCTGTGGAACAGGATGGGATTGGGAATGTATTCAATAAGTTGGTGAAGCAGTTGGGAAATCCCGTGGAATTTGAGCTTCCTGATTGGTTTAATAAATGGCAGCCTGCTCCTTATACTTTCATAAAGCGCAGTATCCTTTGAAATATGTTAAATAGTCCACATATGCATGATTGAAAAGAGACGTGACACAATTCTCTCTGGTTCCTGAGATACTTACTGTAAATATCTGCTGGTCTTTACATTTCCTGTACACTTATTTATATGTGGAATATAAGCTCACTGGCATATGGTTTCATTTTTGTGTGTGTGTGTGTGTGTGGGGGGGGGGGAATCGATGTTGTCTGCCTTGATTTGTCACATATCTTCATATCCATTAAATATTGCTGCCTTGAATGCCTTCCTGTTTTGCTTAACTACAACATCTTTAACCCCAGTGCCTTAAAGGCTCCCGTCATAAGGCGGGGTAAGGGGGGGTCGGATGCACGCAAGCCTTACCCCTATTGAAACATAGAGAGGCTGCGCACGGATGACCCAAAATGAAAATTGCTTCGAGAATCGCACTAACTGACTGCCACTTCACAAAATAAGAAGCACAGACAGTTTTATGAGCCATTTTGCTTTATTCCATTATATCCCAAAAACCAAAGAATAGTTAGTCTTTGGCTCCATTGGAAATGGAAAAATATATCCTGTTTTGCTTAACTAACCAAGATATATATATCACAAAGAAGCTGAAGAGGCGCTATGAGGATGATGGCATATTTTGCTCTTGCAATGAATCCCCTGGATCCAATGCTTTGTGTGGGAGAGATTGCCACTGTGGGTAAGTATTCGAATTGAAAAGCCATTTGTTTAGTTGTATGGTGTGAGCATTATGGATTCAAGCAGCTGATCAAGTCCTTGTTTTTGGCGATTAGATCAGATTCTGCGAGCAATCAAAAACCTGTTACAGTAATTTTAGCAATCTTGAAGTGTGCATATAAAGGCCTATAGATCTTATATTTATCGTAGCATTCTGCCGTATATTCCAGGTTGGAAATGGTTTCGGTTCACCATATTTATTTACTCCATTCTCTAGAAATAATGTGATCGTCCCGTTGTTGAAATATGAACAAACTTTGCTGAACAAAGGAATGACATTTAGTTACACATGTTATCTTTTACTTTGTTTTACGTTTATTTTTCCTTCTCTTTCTACTCAAGAGAACCATTCTTTTTGTTGCTCTCTCCTTTCCCCCATCAAATAGCGTTTATGGGTTTAATGTGGTGGTGTTGATGGTGTAAATGTCATGACACATGAGTATGTCACATGGTTATTGTGCTAGCATCAGTTACATTCTACTATTCCTTCAGGTTACTCTTGTTGCTCTTTGTTGCTGACTGAAAGTTAATATGCTGGCTGATATATGTATATGCATTGTTTCATGTTTGTTTTGTGTTTTATTTTTTCTTCACTATCAGTTTCTTCCACATCTTTCCAGGATGCTGCTATCTAGCTGCTCTTCAGGCTGTAAATGTGCAAGTGATTGCATCAATAAACCATTTCAGCATCGACCTGTAAAAAAGATGAAATTAGTGCAAGTACGTCTCTCTTGCACATGTTATATTGTTTCCTTTGTTTTATCTTTAGGCAGTTCTCTGTTAGAAGAGCTGTTATTCTTTGAGTATTTTTGGGTTAGTTCAACTCATGAGGCATATCATGGGTCCACAAGCTGTTTGCGTTAATTTTGGGGCTGAAGAGCCAGCTTTAGTCTCCTCTTCTATACCTTGGATAGTTGGATGTTTGTGCTTGCTAGTTGGCTAACGAAATGATTGCGATCATATGCCATAGAAGGGAATAACATACTCTTACGGTGACAAGTTAGCAGTTTGGTATGACTTGTACAAAAATGGTTACATGAGGAAGAAAATTGATTCCTTTAGTTTTATACCTATTGTGACACTTAAACAGGGAGCCCGGTAGAGATGTAGTGTAGTTAGGTAGTGTAAGGACTGATGGAATGTTGAGAACGAATTATGGATACTTAATCAACATATAATTGCCATTTTAGTTTATACTTTTTTGACCTTTTATATTTCAGAAGAGTCATGCATTCTCGCAAGATAACGGACCTGACATCTACATAAGGACTCTCTAAGTCTACATTATTGGAAAAGCACAACCTTATTATAGTGAATTGGGTGTTTGAGGACTTCTATGGAGACGAGAGTCGGGGTGTAGCGATATGAATGGGGTATCAATTTGGTAGGTATGACTGGAAATACTTATGTGATGAGTTAGGTAGATGTGGAAAAAAATTGGACCTTGGTAACTTGGTAAGTGAAGCTACTTTTGCGTTCTTTCCACTAGAAGAGTATCATCATTTTAAAAAGAAATTCATCAAGGTGCATCATTGAATCATCCATGGTCATCTGTTCCATAGCGCTTGTAATTTGTAAATAAGATTGGTTTTAAAGTCTAAGCTTCTTTTCATGTTTTCAGTTCATTCTACATCATTTCTCCAAATCCATATGCTGCCTTCATGTGGTAATTTTAGCTTTAGCCAATCAGTATCCTCTGCTTCTCATTTACCTTTATGGAAGGTCTCTTGCCATCCTGTATATATTCGTAGCTTGACAGTAAAGAGTGTTTCTCTTGAGCTATCTATGTATGGAAAATCCAGAAGTAAATTAAAGACCACATCCTATATGCTCTTGAGGCAGATTCTTTGTTTGGTTGGAATTTTTTGCTAATATAATATTTTTATCAATTTGTGTCGGTGAATGTCTTGCATAGAGTTAGAGGCATTGGTTGGTTTTGCCTTCCCCATAATGATACTACCCGATGATATTAGATTGGGATTGAAGTAATGGGTACAATTGGTTTCCTGTACGAAGGACCAGTGTCACACAATTCGTAGTACGCTTCAATTCGTAATACGAATACGCAATCGGAATTCGCTACCCCCTGGCGAATGCAATTCGCTAACTGTTTTCTTTTATATGAATTCGATGAGTAATACGGTTATATGTTAGTCAAATTTAGGTCTGTTTCTCTTTTATGGGGAGTTGTTGCAATATTACTCTAGGAATTATAATGTTTTATCTAGGCTTTGATGTGCTATGGGAGTACCAGAAAAAGAGGTCAAAGCAAGTTGTCTAAATAAATATTCAAAGCTTAGACTTCTGCTCACTTTAAACCAGGTAAGATTTCTGATATATTAAGTATGGCGAATTCCAGACCCAATATGAGCGAATTCGATCGCAAATGCTAGCGTATTAATTCGGAAACGAATTCCGTTTGCATTCGACCGATCGAATTCGGAATTCGGTGGTCACCTAACCGAATTATGTTTCACTGCGAAGGACTAAGAACACCAGCTCATCTGGTAAACTTGTTTGTCTTTTGAAAGCCATAATGGTGATAGTGGGCAATTAGTTAGTATCAACACATTTCAACTAAAATTAAACGCCCCTACTATCAACTCAACACCGTACAAAACTCAGGACCACAATTAATATCACCAGTGATACACCACCAGCGCTACACCTCACGCCATCACACCATCGTCAGTCCAACCGGAGGAGGCCAATTTTGCCGGAGACAGAGTAGGAGAGAGACTCTAAGAGAGAGAAAACGAGGGAGAGGGGGTGGTCGAATTCGTAGAGGACGTTCTAGGATACAAGAAAGGGAGGTTGGCGAGGGCGAGGAGCGACATTGCCCATGGTTGGAGGTCGGCGGTTGAAAGATTCTACCGTGGTTTGTTATGAGATAAGTTGTGGTGGATCGAGATGGGTGCCTATATGGTAATTTAGCCCGAGGGGAATGGTCGGAGGTGGGTGTGAGGAGCCGGTCAATGCTAAGCCGGGACCGGCAGCCGGAGATCTCTGGTGAGGAATCATCGGCAATAGGGGAAGAATAGCTTGGAGGGCGGTTGTGGTGGAGGTGGTGGCTCAAGCCTCAAAGGAGAGAACTCCAGAGAAGGGAGAGAATGGTTAGGCAGATTAGGGTGGTTTAGAGTTAATGAGATATTAGTTAGTTTGTAGTTTAAAGAACCCACTTTTGGACATGGCTCATTTGGATGCGAATTGCCGAAAAAGGAAACTGGGTCATTTGGAAGTGAATGGAGAAGGATTAAGTAATTTTAAAAAAGAATCAAGTCACTCTAAGAATTAATAGGTGGTCTCATCGTACGAGGTGGTCTCATCGTACGAGGTGGTCTCATGGTAGATTTTGTGAATAATCAACAAGATGTTTTGAGAATAAAAATAAGAAGAAATGTCAAAGGAAGGGGGCATTGTTTTGGGTTAGTGGACAGGTTATTGGACTCAATGATTGAAATGTTATAATGGCTGCATGATTGAGGTCATTAGTCACCAATTGCACTTTTGGCTGAAAACTCCTTTTAGATGTGCTTTTAAAAAAAGTGTCTTATAAGATAGTCTTTATACAAAGTTTTCAAATGTAGGATTTACAAAAAGAAAGTATAGAAGGTACTTTCTTATAGTGTTCTTCTAATTCGGACACTTGTTACCCTACCCTTTAATCTTGATCACCTGTGCTCAGGTTCGAGTATCATAGGCTGTAGCTATTCCATTTGCAACTATTGTTTTTTGTTAGTACTACTTATACTCCACTTGTTAGTCACCACCCACCATAAATTGAGTGTGTGAGCACTGTTTTCCATGCTACTCTGATGGACAACTCATATATCATTGCTTCAAATTATACCTTTTTCTTCATTCTTTAACATTCTCTATTCAATGTTTTATTCAATGTGCAAAGGTCAATTTGATTGTAATGATGTATGGTAAATCTGTTAGTTAAATTACCTGGTTTCCTGTTAAATAATGGGCTTTTGAGTTGCAGATGGCAGTGGCCATTGCCTACTAGTGTTCTTTGGTTCCCGTCCTTCCTATCTTCTGGGTCTATATGATGCAAAATAGTTTTCTTCTAATTTAGCATGTGTTTTAAAAAAATTACGTGTCTTTGTGCTGTTCATCATGTTTGGGGATCTGATTTAGTGGATGTATTTGTAACTCAAGCTGATTTATTCAATGGTTTTGATTATATTCTCTCATTGTAATTTGCCAACTTGGATTTATGTGGTGCGTGCTAGACTGAGAAATGCGGCTCTGGCATTGTGGCAGATGAAGATATAAAGCAAGGGGAATTTGTCATAGAATATGTAGGAGAAGGTGCTTATTTTGTGATTTTAATAGTAGCGCAATTCAATTTGTACTTCTATTTTTCGATGTTGATTTTAAATGTTTTTTGTCTTCCTAACAGTTATTGATGATAAAGAATGCGAGGAAAGGTTATGGAAGATGAAGCATCGCGGCGAAACAAATTTCTATCTTTGTGAGATTAACAGAGATATGGTTATTGATGCGACATACAAGGGTAATAAATCAAGATACATCAACCACTGTTGCTGCCCCAACACAGAGATGCAGAAATGGTTTGAATTGTTTTTCTAGTTCCTTTCTTAATCACTGATGCTATATTACTTACAGTGTTGGTTACCCATTGAAATTTATTTGAACACCTCTACTAGGAGTATTGATGGCGAAACAAGAATTGGCATATTTGCTACCCGTGATATAACCAAGGGCGAGCACCTGACATACGATTACCAGTGAGTGCCATATAACTTATGTCAATTCTGTGGTATCAGCTTATAAATGCTTGAATATTAACTTACTTGAGCGATTTTGAGGATTTGAAGGGTGTGTAAGGTAATACTAAACCAGCTAACAAATCTGGCAGGTTTGTTCAGTTTGGTGCAGACCAGGATTGCCATTGTGGTGCTGCTGGTTGTAGACGTAAACTAGGTGTCAAACCTAGTAAAACATCATCTGATGCTGCGCTGAAACTAGTTGCACGCCAGGTAGGAGCATTATCTCTAAAAATAAACCCAAGATTCTAAGGGAATGACTCGTATTACATTATGGGGGTGCAGTTTGTTGTCAATCTGTTTTCAGCCATCTCTGTGGGTCTTTTCTTTGCCTAATAACTATGATTCTCTTGTCAATTTATTCCTTTTTAATAATATACCTTAGAAGATGTATTGATTTTCCCTGTAAGCTGTGCTCACTGCACAGTAATTGAATCAGTATATGAAATAGTTATTCGAAGGTATCCGTGTGAGCTTGACAAATGATAATATGATCAGTTTTGCGTTCTTATATAAAGTTTAATTGTACTTGGAAATTTACATTGGACGATGCCTCTTTCTAAGAGATTATTTGCTTTCTGTAGAGAGTATGGTGTTGGATAGGGCGATGTGGAGAGACTCTTTACATTCGGAGGACTTAATCTGACTCCTTTGATTTCCTTGTTTGGTTTCCCTAACTCTTTTCCCAAAACTTTTTACCTTGTGTTCAAAGTTCATATGTTTTTCAATATTTTTTAAGCCTTTTAATTTATGACGACTTTATAAAACTTCCTTTGAAAGTGTTTAAATACTCCGAAAAGGTTTACAACGTTTTGAAATTTCATGGCGTACACAAGACGGTTACTAGATGACGATTCATGTTAGCCGACCCCAAATCATTTTGGGAATAAGGCTTGGTTGTTGTTGTTGTTGTAGATAATTTTCACTTTTTGTCAGGCAAGAATCATTTTTGTCAAAGGATATATTTCTTGCAATATTGGTTGATTTTACTTTCGCCACAAATTGTGAAGGATATTTGGATTAATATTGGCTTTCTCTTGCTTGTAGGTTTGTCAGAATGGAGGTTTATATGGAGGTAGGGATATGTGATTTACTGAACTACCACTGTTTGGTTGCTTTCTTGAACTTGAATGAGTTGGGTGTTTGATGGTCTTTAAGAAACTTATATCTTGAAACTTTGTTCAACTAAAATCATTCAGGAATGATCAATAATCCAAGGAGGAACTCCAACAACTGCATTGGTGAAGTTGTTATGTTTTTCCGTCCGGGGAATAAAAGGTACAGGTTTTACCGCCGTCTCTATCTTGGTTTCTTTTTTCTGACTACTGATGGGATAGCTGGAGAACGGAGACTGAGAAGATGTGTGTTTATTGTTTTGAATGTTCCTTACTTTCTGAACGCCTTTGTATTATTTTTTTGATTATAAGGTTTTTATGGTGGATTGAGCAAGGTTACTGGAGTACAAAGTCTTAGCTAATTATGCTTGGGAGTCTATGTCTTAGTCATTAGTTCAGTGGGTCAACTTGTTGTTGGTTATCTAAAAAATAATATATAAGAATTGGATTTGAAACATTAGGATCAAGTTGTCCCCCTCTTTTCCTGCTTGTTTCTCCATTGTGATTTAGCCTACCTTCAGCTTACGCTTTTTGGTGTTTATGAGGATAATCTGGTTTGTCCTGGTTCCATTATGAAGGCATTTTATACGTAAATTGTGTCTACAATTTTGCAACTCTGAGTAGGGTAAGTTGTTGTGGAGTTGCATAATTATGGCCGTCAATTGGTGGTTATGTTTGAAGGGAACTATACTTGTCCAACCTGGTGTACATTCGAGAATGGGCTCTCTCTGTGTCTCCCTAATGGGCCAACTATTAAGGCAGCAGGCGTTCCTTAAAAATCCCTTATATAAATGTTTGATAATAACCTTAATTGTACTATCTTAACAGACTTGATCTCTTTTATGATTTTCTAGCTATGAGTACTCCTACCAAAAGATACAGTATTTTGTTACTCTCCTCATGAGGATTGATCAGTCTTAATCAGGGCCCCTGTTTCAAAAAACGAATGAGTATCCCTTTAATTACCTACCTTTACTGAAAGCAAATTTATCTCATCCCAATTTGCTCATCAAAAGGAGAGCTAGGTGGGAAATTTATATTTAACAGTTATATAGTATAGAAAATTATTATTTTTCTTTTTCTGATAAGTGACGGATATCAATGAAGTGACCTTCCCTGTACAAAAAGACATAAAAAGCAATCAATTATTTGAAACAAACCAAAATGGAATAGTGATCATTCTTTTTGAAGTTAGGGATTGTTTTGACTCTTCCCTTTAGTTGAATTCTCTAAGAGGGTATTTCTTTGTCCACGTTTAAGCTGGTCTTGGAAGTTTTCCTGGTTTCTTTCACTAGCCATGAGGATGTGTATAGAGTATAGACTATGTTTAAGGTCTCTCACTAGCCATGAGAATGTTTACAGACTACTCCGTATGTTTCTACTGATTATGCTACTTTCAGTCGAATGGTCACTAGCTTGTCATTTGAGGTTCCTTGTCAACCTATTTAGGCATTATTCACAATATTTTGGCTATCCGAGTTTCTGTTGTTATGTCCAAAGATCTTACTCGTCCTTCTCTCTTCCCTTTGTGTTGGCTTGTAATTTTGCCTCTTTCTTTGACATTCCTGTTTATTAGTCGCCAAAAAAGCCTATGCTTCATTCAAATTATTCATATGTTTGCTGCCATATTATGGTCGTAATGTCTTTAACAATGAATCACTCATAACTAGCTTTGGTGCCCTGTTTTGTTGGACGACAGATGAATCTCCTTAACCGGTTATGTATTCTTTATGGTAACGTCGTAGGAATTCTTGTGGTTTCGTTGTACACCAAATCAGATGAACTTTCTTTTGAAAATAAGCAAAGATCTTTCCGTAATTTTGTGAACCATTTGGAAATTCAAATGGCCTGGCACTTGAATTGGAATTTTAAGCATGATTATCAAACATTGTGCAAATATTCTCAAAGTTGGGAATGGGTAAAAAGCATAACCTCTTATAGAATGTAGGTGGACCTTACTGAGATTTTTTATGACTAGATTGAAGATTGAAGATCATGTACTTTACTCTGCGAGAGGGTCATCATACTTGCTAGTTGGTGTCTAGCCTCCTAAGCCCTTGGATAACCCCTTCCACGTTCTCATTCTGAAGCACCTGCTCGCTTACCACTGGGCCATTTAGTGGCCTCTCATCTTCCCAACTTATCTCCGCATCCATTTCATCTATATCCTCTCTGTTTTCTTTATCCTTTTTTTTGGGAACAAAGGAGCAGCTAATGCGGCCGGGGTGGGGATATGAGGATTCGAACATAGGACAACACCCAGGCAGGTTGATTTGCTAACCACTACGCCATCCTTGATTCTCTCTATATCATCTATGTATCCCATCAGTGCTTCGTTTTCTCTGCTTCAATCGTAGTATTCCGATATGGGTTGGTTATCTTCCTTTTCTGAAGTATCTGCCACTTCTGCTGCTCCCTGTTAGCCTTGTTAGGTCCTGCCGCAATCAGCTTATCGTTGTGTGAGGGTGTTGGTCCCTTTTTTAGGTTCTATGGTAGCTGTTGATTGTCTATTTGGTTGGGCCTTGTCAATTGTCGCAATTCACAAGTGTGGTTTACTGTGGATGTGTCAAGTTTGTGCTTCTTTGGCGATACGCTGTTTAGTTTGTAACTCTGGCTTGTACTGGATCGAGGGTCCATACAAACAACATCCAGGCCTTATTCGCAAAATTACTGTGTCGAGGGTTCATGTTTACCTAATTTTGGATGAGGCGTAGTTGCGCAATGTTTGCTATTTTTTGCAAAAGGCGCATTTTGGTATTGTCTTACAAAAACAGAAAATTTAAGGTAATTTGCAAAGAAAAGGAAAAGTTAAAAATTCAGCCGGAGCATACTTGCTGCCTAAAGTGACAAGGGAAGACTTGCCCCCAATACACCCTTGTGGTGGGTCCCTTCCCCGGACCCTCGCCTTGCAGGGACGACAATGTGCACCGAGCTGCCCCTTTTATACTCGCTGATTAAAACTTTTCTTCTTGTTTCCTTTTTTAATTTGAAAATTTCCTTCCTCTACACTGCTGCAGGTTATTTGGTATCATAAAGCGGTTTGATAACATTTCAAAGAAGCATTTGGTGAGGATTAGTCTCTACTGGCCATATTTGGCGCATATATTGTTACTGAGCTTATAGATTAGATGAGTACCTGACAAACAACTCTTGTTCCGCAGATAATGTTTGAAGATGGAGTAGTTGAATTTATAGACATGTCGAAAGAGGATTGGGAAGTTTGCAATCTGTTATTGTAGTTCAAGCCTCAGGGTGAGTTCAAATTTGTTGCTAACTCGTATTTTCAGTTTCAGACTATCATTATATGTGATGTACTTTCATGCCTATTAACATTTCCTCGTGGTCTTAATTGTCTCTGATGTTTTGCTTAAAAAGTTCTCTGTTATTAGATTTTTTCACTCTTCAAGCTTGAAGCTTTAACTAATGGAATTAGAAAACCTGTGTTAAAAATTTTTATTTTTCTGAGTATAGTGTGATGGTTTCTCTGTTTAAACTTTCTACGGAGCGGCTTCGAACTGACCATTTATTTCATAACATATTGGTTTGAGTCGTATGACATAGGATGGAACATTATTATTCAAGAAAAGTCTTTAGCTTACTAACCAGATAAGTACGTCGAATTTATTAGTTTGTATTGTTACATATTGCCTCCGAGCTTTGGCTTGCAGGCTCCATGAGATGTCAACTTGGGAATCTATTCTATTTTTTTAGGGCTTGAATTAAGTGAAGAGATTAGTCATGCCATCCAACGCACACTTTTCTGAGACCAAAAATCTTCTTTGTTCCCATTGATGATCTTCTGCCTGTTTAAGGACGCTAAATTTGTGTTGTTTTAGTAGATAATAAATATCGTATGTCTCAATGTCTTCAGATATTGGGTACCAATACGAAGGATGTAACTGGGGAATAGTATCTTACACTGAAAGATGATGGCCTTTTATTCCTCTTTTCTGCTGTGTAGCTTGAAGTGGTTAGAATACCTCTGTGTAACTAGTTACATCTGCAACATCATCTAGGACTTGAGTTAATTATCCAATGCTCTCCCAGGTTGAAGATGACTGCATCTTTATGAGATTGTGCAAAATTATTCTTGGATGATATTTTCCGAGAAGATAGTTTAGAATTTGTTTGTTTGCTTGTTTGTTTTAAATTCGGAGCTTCTGAAAAAAAAGAGAGACAGTAATGTAATCGTGTTTTCATTTCACGCTTTCTCCTTGCGCTGTTGCATGTGACGAGGATATCACAAGGTTCAACAGATGTGTTTGCTTGCTTTAATTTACAATGTTTAGTTCTCTCATCAGGTGGAACATTACTGGAGAATCTTAGTCCGGTTATGCCATGCCCTGAAGACGAAGATCAGCTGGTAACACCATCACATTCAGATCGAGGATTACAATCAATAATAGCAATTCTTTTGTTGGTGTTACTCATGTATCTTCATCTTATCATTCTTTTAGTTTGTTGTATTAGTACTCCGTATAAATGTTGTAATAGTTGTATCATAGACTCGTTACGCAACTTTATATAGATCAAGCCTTCGAAGTTGGCTTATGCTGAACATAAGTTACCTCAATTGAACTAAGTTGTGGAAGAAATGAAATGGTTTTCAAGTTCTACTCTTGTCTTTGAGAAATTAGCAATGGTGCGGCGAGAAAAAAGTAATTAATCAATTATAATAGGTTGAAATATATTATTATTAAACTTACAAAATTAACTACACCTTTGATTTAGGTGCCCATCACTCCAGCAATGGCGCCGAAGATGAAATAGAGAGTCCCTGACGCCTTTAAAAATTGAAATGTTGCACACAAACAATTGTACATAAGATATTCAAGGAAGCACATAGCTGATGATGTTGCCTAGATGATGTTGCAGATTGTCATTTTCTTGGTCTTAAAAAATAGTATTGTCATAGCCGATTGGAGTAAGACCTGCATCTTTAACTTATTTTGTTTGTCATAGTCGTATGTTATTTTGTTTAACTTAAAGCAAACAATGTTGTAATAAACCAAGGAAGTCTGTACGGACTACAAACTATAAACAAATTACAAAACCAACTAGCTTACAAACAGACAAAGTCTTAATTAAGTATAACTTAGGGTGAGGATCCTCTAGAGTTTAAAACAAACTCTATATGATAGAGTTTACCAAATAAGGAAAGAATTAAATATATAATACTTTATTGGTGCATTGAATTAAGCATCATATTTTATTTTATTACCAATAATAGTAAACTCTACAAACTCCAACTCTAGAGGATCCCTACACGATAACTTAAGGTTTAGAGACATCATCGTCCTCTTTTGCTTTCTCATTTGTCGGGTAAGTTTTAGCACACTTTCCAATCTTCATTGAATTTATTTTTAAGTTCACAAAAACTATTCTAGCAGCAAGTAGCAAGTAGCAAATTCATATTCATCAACTTCTCTTTTTACTTAAAAATGCTTATCCACCCTTTCCAAGTTAACCAATATTTTATTAGCAAGTAGTAGCAAATTATCTAGGGTCTAACGACAGATTAGGTCTTTGAATTCAAGAGCAACTAGTTTGTGTGTGCAGGCCACGCTCGTGCTGCATTTATGTACTTTTGGTATTCGAACTATAAATTTGTACATTTGTCTTTGTCGAACAATCCAACTCTACAGTGTTATGTAATTGTCCAAAAAAATGTAGACCATAGTTGTAAGAATATAAAAAGATCATTTTGACAAATATTTACCACATTCTTAAAACAAGACAAATATTGTCAAAAACATTACCATGAGATGGTCTCTAAAAATGAGACCCGTATTCAAAATTCTCAAGAAGTAACTATGTGGGTGCACTATCATTTAGAATTAATTTTGTATAATTTTGGCCCCTATTAATAATAGAAATTTTTTGAGACCTAAAATATAGCTTTCGCAATTGAAAGTATAGTCTCAAAGTTAGTCCTCAAGACTCAAGTCTCAACCTCCATTTAATGTCACTGATCACCATGATGTAATTGTGACATCATTTTGATATTCAATAAGCTGACAAAAGTTGACATGACACGCCACGACACGCCACGCCACGAAGACAACGGGTTGGTGTGTGATAGTGTTGATGGTTTCCAACCGTTTAATTCAATTGGTTAACACGCTTAAATAAATGGGTCGGGTTAGGGTTGATCATCTCAACACGAAATAAAAACGACCCTAACCGTTTACGTAAATAAGTTAGTTCACCGTAGATAACTTATCCTAATGGATACTTTTGTCATGGTAAAACTAAAAACAATTGTAATGTAGCCATAAAACATATCCTTGTAGTTAATTACTAAAAGTATTGTCATGATCACAAGCAATATAAAAAAAGTCACTTTGTAGTTTGTACTATAGTATAATATCTCTCAATTAATTATTAAAAGAGCGTCTTTTATGAGAATTTGTAAAGAGAAAAAAAGGTAATTTTCACTTACCAGGAGAGGCGTCAAAATGCAAAAATCCCACCAACTTAAAGTTTAACTAGTTTTTGTTCCCGTGAACTCACGGGTCTGTTTTTTCCTTTATTTTGTTCAAAAATTGTAGACAGTAACTCTATGACAAATAGTCAAATACTTTGTGTGATCTATCATTATATTACTTTCTAAGAAATTAGCACCATAGTAT
>JBBYHQ010086320.1:0-29579 GCA_038382645.1 Spergularia azorica
AAGATTAAGAGTTCCATCACTACCACCTCCAACCATTTCACAGTCCAAAGCAACTGCTTCTCGAATAAGAGGCTCAGAATGACCATTGCTACTGTCTGAAGAGGTTATGAATTCAGTAGGAGACAACAAGACTGTACCCTGAAATGTAAGGAGCAGATAAGTAATATGCATACAAGTACATCACATAAGTCTGGGGTTTTCTAAATAAGTTGCAGCAGATTGATAACTCGAATTCAGAGATCGGCTTACCAGGCGAGTTGGCGGCAGTAAGCGACATGTCCATTTGTGCTGACTTAGATGAATGGAGCTGTCAAATACTTTCAAGCAAAGTTTACATCCCACCTCAGCAAATAATTTACAGCAATCGTCTTTAGCCAATGAACCTAGACGAGTAGTCAGTTAGTCACAAAGAAAGCAAATTAATATCTAAAGGGTTCTCATTGTTGTTGACGAAATTCACTATACAACAAGGTCCCTTACCAATTAGGTGCTCTCTGAGGGATTCAAAAGATTTGCAGTGCTTCTGACAAATCCCACATTTAGGCTGGTGCACAGAGTGGTACGAGGCCTTCATGTGCTCTACTAAATGCTCCTTTTTGTTGTACTGCTTGAAGCACGCTGCGCATTTGTGCCTATATATTGTTATAAGAGCAGAACAATTCAAGCTATGTCAGCAAATCCAAAAAATTAGAGAAGAAAAAGAGAACCCTATTATAATGGTCTGCACAGGAGAACTAATAAAAGCATATGAAGTAAACACATCCACGCATCTAACTACAACCCTCTGAGAACAAAAGAAACATAATTCAACACTTAATGACGGTGCATCTTCCAGAATGTTTCACAGCTGCATTAGGCACCAGACTAACACGTTAACAAGGTCAAATATGATCCATAACTCCATATGACATGAACATGGAAGCGCGGTAAGAAAGGTATCTTTAGAGTACGGAGCTTTTTCAGACTACTTTCGGTTGCATAAGACTATGTGCGGATTCCTTCTCTAACGACATTACATAGTCTACACTAGGCAAAGAAAGTGCGTGCATTTATATTATATCCCAAAAAGAAACTATGAATCATCATTGTCACTCTGTGCTTTGATCAAACTGCTAGATTAAAAGTATCCAGACAGACCAATCACGCACTAGCATCGAACTCCAACTCCCCGTTTTTTACATCAACTCCATAGCACACAAAGTGCCAGAGGTACAACATTGCTGAAAAGAGATGAATAAACGAAGAAACAAACTCATGAAGGAATCAATCATAAGAAATTAACACTCTTCCACATACTGAAGCACACATTTGGGATTTTTCCAAGCTAACGCCAATGTATTTGACCAGAGGTTAAACTTACAAATTTAAGTGGCAATTTGACAGAAGACTAAAGAGGTGACCTTTATGATCCTACAAGAACTGACATGTTAACATGATAACCACATACAAAGTCCAGCCCAAGGTTCACAAACAAAAGATGCAAATCATAGTTCACCACTAACATCAACAAGACACAAATGATTACACTCATTGGGATCCATAATTCCATAGCATTATGACTGAAGACAAACTACTCAGTTTGTACCATTCATATCAAACAGCGAAAAGTATACAACGCACCCGACTAGCACATGAAGTACAATTTAAGGCACAGTTAATTCTGGATTATATCAAAGAAGAGATCAGTATCATTCAATCATATACGGAGTACATAAGAAGGTTAACTAATGATATTTGAGTTTTGACCATAAGTATCTTAAACATCCAACAAAAAATTTCATAGTAAATCTTATGCTAATCAAATATGAAGCAAATTCTGGAGCATTTGCTACCCAAAGTTGAACAAGAAAGAAACCACATTTGGTAATAATTAGTCTGATACATAACCACACAAGTAAAATTGACAGCACGGCCAATTAATAGAATGGAATCCTCACCAAATCTTCAACAACACTACACCAATTAATAAAAATACATCCAAACACTCAAAAGATATAAACTTTACATCATTCTTCATAATTCCACCCAAATTTTCAAGCTATAAATAACACTAATTAGATTCATAATGTAGAACTCCATTCAATTAAATACCACCAAAGGCTACAAAACCCACAATTCTGTACCCAAATCACGAAAACAAATTAACACAATTACCACAAAGTTATAAAAGGGGGTGGTTAAAAAGAACCCATTTCATAAAATGACATATAAAAGGTAAAAACTTTGGTAAATTTTCACAATTCACTACCAATTAGGCAAGAACTTGAGAAGCATAAACCCATCTTTTTGGAAACTTCAAAGACAATTTACAGTAAAAACTTGAAAAAATAAAAAAATAAAAAGAGAGAGAAAATGAAGGGGGTGACCTTGTTTTGAGGGACTTTGAAGGAGGAGAGATGATGTCGGAATCCATATCCATAGATAATCAAAGGGTTTCGCTTGCAACAACAAGGGCGGGAAGAATTTTAGAGAGAGAAAGGGGGGTTATTAACTTTGTAGGGTTTAAGGATCACCAGTTCAACATTCAACACTCACTTGTCAAGTTGTCAGGTGCTTTCTATGTTTTGGATGTCTATTGGCAAGAAAGCTTAACCATGACGTTGGTCGTTGGTGTTGTGTAAACGTGTGTTATTGAAGCTTTGCTTGATTTTGGTTGAGTTTCGACTTCTTGTCAAGTCTAAGACGAGACACTTGATTTGGATTTAAGTAAAGTCGGAATTTGAATTTACTTTTTTTCTGTATTTTTTTTACGATTAGAGAAGATAAGTACGCTGAAGGATATGAAGCTTCAAACAAGCTCACCAATTTATACTGCTAAAACTGAGTTCGAATTTTCAGAATCTAATTTTAGCTTAAAGACTTTGTTACTCGGGCTTCAGAATAGTGGTTGAATTTCAAGTAAAGTTCAAATCTTCTCGTTTAATTGGGTACTACTCCTAGTTTATTAAAGCAGAGTTTTCCTATTTCGCCATTTCATTGTTCATCAATCAGTGCATTTTTCGGCACTATTTTGCCTTCGCAGTACAATCCCCTTTTTTGGTTTGATTAGGTTATAGAAATTCAAACCAGATTTAAAGAATCTAACAAGATGGATGAAGTATATGATTCAAAATTTAAACTTAGGTTGACATTTTCGTGATCTCGTACGACAAAACAGTCTTATCTAAGCCAAGTCTTGTCTTCCCAAGGCCGCCATGTTAATCCAGCCATAGGCATTGGCCAAGTTTGCAAAAGAAAGCATTCAGTATAGGATTTAGAAGTTTTATCTTAATTTGAACATTAAAATGCAATAATCATCAGAATCTTAAGCTAACATCATTACAAACTACAAAACAAAGATGTCCGCAAATCGATAAACCGCCTTCGGAGTAGAGAACGAAGACACCATCGGTCCCCTTCCCTCCAAAAATAAAAGGGTTACAGGATGTCAGTCCATATACTCCATAAATTCACCAGATATTGTTTGGCACTAATACATCTGAGCAATGGTTTAGCCGCCCCGAGCTTCTCTCCTAGTGGCATCATGAAGCAATTCAACATCAACTCCATCAGGCGGCAGTTGGACGTACCTCACAACTGAACCTCTTATGAAGCAGTTCCTCACAGACATCTGCCAATACATACCGTAAATCTGTTATTACTAGTCCGCTGAATGATGTCAATTGTTGAACAAAATGAGCTACATCATTCTGAAGGACCAGAACTTTAACGTTCAAAGAACAAGGCATAATAGACCCATCTTAGAGGCCATATAAAGTCCAACAAACGAGAACACATACATTTGAACAAAGATACTATCTGCTTTCCGGGGGGGGGGGGTGCGTGAATTGTATCAGAACTTCGAACAGATAATGAGGTCAACTAGTAACACATTCTCATTCTAACATACAAATATATACAATAATAAAGGGACTGCGCAAAAGATGAGGACTTGATATGCAGATCTCACTTTGGGGAATTTCCTCATTTCATTTCGTGAGAGGGGAAGACAATAAAAGATTGCGGCTATTGCACATGAAAAGACACGAGTAACAGCCAAGCAGTTCTATTACTATCGGCCAGCACGAAAACTGTGAAACCGTTCTTAAGCATTCTAATACTTCCCTAGATACCAGTACTATCATAGCCCAAGGAGAGGAAAAGAAAAAAAAAAACTTGCTGTACATGCCTCCAAAACACCTCTACAGCATATAAATCCCATGGGCACATACAGAGAACTCTCATCAGCTTCAAACATAAGATACTCAAATCAAGTACCATCACTGACAACAGATAACAGAAATATTCTAGACAGAGAGTTAGCACTAGCTATAACGAAGCATTCGAGGGCAGAATAGACCTTAATAACTACAAACCTCCAACTCTCCAAGCATATAACAAATGTTGAGCACTCATTCACAAAACAAGAAAATGTTAAAGTTAAGGTCTTTATGAGGATGAGAAAAAGAAAATCATATAACCATGCAAGACCTAGATACTCAAGGGGGATGGCAACCTGGGCAGGAAGGTAGATAGATCTAGAGGAATCTTCAATCATTAGCAATAACTGCACAAACATGTTACTCGCAGAACTCTCCCACAACCACCTAACTATGACTCAAGTCACTCAACTCGGGTTAATTCGGCTTCACTGCCCAACCAACTGCAAGGTAGACTCCTATAACAATAATCGAAAAGTTTCTAAGCAGTAACGCAAGCAGGATTCATGCTTTTCTTTTCCTGGAAATTCTCCCAATTACTTATAAAAGAGGCCAGGACGTAACTTTCACCCAAGAAATGTTATCTATATTCATCCAATTCCTAGCATTGCACCAACACATCAGCAAAAACAAAAGATTTTGTTAAGGTTACAGACTCGACCGATGGCACACAAATGTCTTCAGAGAATTTCTGGTCCCTCAAAAGCAACAAGTGACCCAACTATTCATTGGTGGCAAGCAAGTTCACAGACCAACCAACTGAAAATAGACACTGAGAGAGCCAAGAAGAATAAACAAGACCTCCTACCCTTTCACCCAGAAAAGTCCTTACACTTCCGTTAATAACTCCAATTGTCAGGCTATTGGTTCTTGAACATGGGAAGATGTTGCAGTTTGCAGTGCATAAACCCGAGTTACACAGAACACAAAATGAATTGATATCTACTCATTGCAACAGCTCAGAATGGCACCAAGTAGCTCTCATTTAGTTTAATAAGTACACAATAATTGAACATCATCACTTATATGAAGGAACCTAATTTCCGGGTGTCAGCGAAAACATAATTCCTCTAGGAACCCCTCAACAAAATTCATCAGACTCGAAGAAAACAATATAACAGCGAACAGCGGCACTCTGAAAAAATTCTCAAGGCAAACAAGCAAAGAATACTGGAATTACAGGCTCTTCATGTCTTCCTCATGAATGCTATGGGCAGATGAATTAACATATGATGACAAGAAAAAGACACAAAAGCAAGTGGAAGGACATGAGGAGTACCATATGGGGATACTTGTCCTGGTCAACGACCCTAGTATTTTCCAGCTTGATATTCAGGTACTGATCAACAGAACGAAGGGTGCCCTTGATAGCTAAGTCATTCTTCAACTCCACAACCACTTCTCGCCCCACAATTTCCTTGAAATATGAGAAGAACAGCTACCAGCCAGGAAACACATCATGAAACTTAATTAGAAAAAAAGAAAGAATATAGTGCCAAACATCATCCAAATCCAAAGAAAGCAAGAATATATTACCATCTTTCTGCAGTTTCCTTAGTCCTTTATGCTCAGGTTAATCTTTAGACAATAACAGTACTGGATCAGTTCAGAGTCCAACTTAGTCAATAGATATGGCTTTCAGAATTCAGACACATAATGTCAGCCAGATCATGTGTTTTGTGCCAGCACAAGAGCATATAAAGAGGGTTAAAAAGCGTACAATAGAATGACACTGATGTTCAGAAAAATATACAACAAAACCTCTTCATGACCAATGATTTCCCTGATGACTATTGGTTAAATTCCAAAGGGAGGAAGACATACAGCCACTGGCCACGACAATGTCGCCCCTCACCAAGCCAATGAGGACGTTACAAAGAAACTTATCCTCGGAAAGGGAGTTGATTATACTAAGATATAAACTTTATATTTTTCTCCTTCGAATCTAACAAACGACACCAACTGTTTCTATCGACTCCATATTCACACTTCCTGACCTTTTTAACTTCCTTGGGGTACAATAATAGAGAAAAATCCACGTATTATAAGAATGTTACACAAGCTACTCAACAGACTACATGTTCCACTTCCAGTTACACTTCTCCAAGGGATTAGAGACCCACCTCTGAACAAGACCCATTCAAATTCAAAAACCCAAAAACGCGAACTATTATCTCACTAAGTCACATTGATCAGTAAAAGGTCAATTTGAACAGACACTCATCAGCAAAAATTCCAACCAAACCTAAAATCCACACAAATCATGAAATACAAATATATATTGCACCAATCGGAATCCACCTTGCGCACAAGATAACATCTGAAAAGAAAAACCCTCCACACACAGTAGTCGATAGCTACACCGCCTAGGCGCCTACACCTTAAATATTGCAAATCAGCAAAACCCTAAAGCGCAATTACTCATAAGTTAGGATTATTCACTGATTAGCTACATCCTCAATAGAAAACTAAGTAATCCCATTAAATAAACAAAAAAGAGCTCAAATATTAAGTAAACATAGCAAAATTGCCCAAAATTGCTACTACCCAAATCAGTTTATGTTCAAATCAGCATGAGTGAGTCCTTATAATTTCACAAAATTGACTTCAAACTCATGAAAATTATGAAATTAGGGCAAGAAATTTCCATATCTTGTTAATAAAGAAGTAAGAACTCCTATTCAATCTTTATGATTCATAAAACTAATACCCATGTGATTAAATTCATCATACAATCCACAAATTGCTCGAAAATTCAGCTATGACATGATAATTAGCCCAAATAATTCACAAATTCAATAAATTAAAAAAAGCAGCCACTTTTCTATTGGAAAAGAGCAAATTAAAAGTCGCAGAAATAATAACATATATAAAATTATAACTGGGAAATTTGACAATAGTACGACGAATCGAAAGGAGAGAGAGAACCTGCAGAACGAATTTGGGGAAGAAATATTGTAGAGTGAAATACAAGCTGCAGAATTTTAATTTCTGGGAAGAATTTAAACGGGTTTTTGTTTTCCCTTCTTATTTTTATTTTTATTTTTATTTTTTGAGAGAGAATTTGAACTGGTTTTTAACGTGTGTGTTTATGGGCTGTGTGGGTTTGGAAACGGGTCGACTAAGTTGGTTACGACGTAGGACCCTTTTATGGTAGGTCGGTGGTTTAGGAAACTCGATTTTTGAGAGTTAGAGGCTTATATGAAGATCGAACTATATATGGTGACAAATTTTACAAGGAGGTTTACGGAGGTTTACGGAGGAAACACAAGGAGGTTTAACAACAACAATGAAATGGGCAAGGTGGAGCGGGGATCCTCTGTCCCATTCTTGTGTCCCACTTCTTGTATCCATCCAATCAAATTCTCAGAAATCAATTAAATTATAAAGTTAAATAATTTTTTTAAGGTTGTAAAGTGGGTTTTCAAGCTTGTGATTGAAGGGGTACATGAGTGGTACACAAAATGGGACAGAAAATCTTCATTCGGCAAGGTGGGGTTTGAACTTACGAACTCCCAAGTCCCGGGGAATGACAATGAGTGCTGCTTGCGCTAACAAGGGCCGTTTAGTAGGTAGGGCAAATAACTCGAACTGAAAAACTACCACCTCATATTCTCGCAAGTTCTAAAGTTATCCATTATGCTAAAGTGTGAAATCTGTGAATGAGGCTAGTCCAATGGAATGAACGAGAGGAGACCCTTGTGCATTAGATCTTGGTTGGCTTTTCACTTTCCTCTAATTCACCACGTTTAGTTTAGCTCAGTTAATTACAATAATTTTAATTAAGTAACATACTCCGTAGTACAGTAAAGTGTCGTTTGGATACACTCGGGAATTCAGAATTCCCATGAACTTACAAATCCTAGGAATTAAGAAAGTATGGGAATAGGGGAAATTTGTTTGGATGAACAAGGGAATTCAATTCTCATGAGAATTTCTACTTACCTAGCCCCCCCTAGGTAATTAAATTCCTACACATTGGAGGAATTGAAAATGCCTAGGAATTTCTAATTCCTACACTTTATGGTAACCAAACAACTCATGTTAACACAATTCCTAGGAAAATATAATTCCTATAAATATTGGTCCATGATTTTCATTTCTCCAAAGTTGGAAAGATTTGGAAGAAAAATGGACCAATATTTCTCAAATTAACCTTCAATTATTTCTCTCTCCTTCCCTAACCACTACTGCCGCCACCCACGATCGCCGCCGGCCCACACCAACCACCACCGTCTCCGGCGCCACCACCACCACAAGATCCGCGTCACTCCCACGACCATTTCCCCCTTACCCATAAACACTACAAACCACCCTATCACCACCTAATTTTACATCTAGGGTTTGCCGAAAAAATAATAAAACTAGGTTGGGCGGTAGACGACAGAAGAACGAGGGCGGCTTATTACCACCGAGGACTCGCCGGAGCCGGGCGAATTGGGCGGCGGTGTCTTCGCGGGTGATGATGGTGGACGGTGAATGGCCGCGGCGACAGTGGGGTGGCTCGGGAGAGGGGGATTGGGAGAGGAGAGAGAAAATGAGAGGGTTTGGGGATTTGAGTTTATTTTAATTATTTGTTATTATGTCATTATTATTATTATTATTATTATTATTATTATTATTATTATTATTAATTTAAATTAGTTAATTTTCAATAATGGTATTTCCCCTCCCTTTCCCCCTACCCATTTTTGTTAACCAAACAATGGAATTCATCTTCCTTCCCCCTCACCTCCCCTCCCTTTCCCTTCCCTCTCTCCCCCTCCCCTCCCTTTCCCTCCTAAAATGCTATCCAAACAGGCTCTTAGTACTTCTAAAGTTCTAATAGACTAGATAATCAATTGATTATGATTGTTAGATTCGATAACGAATCCAGGGAGTTACATTTGCAGGTGTTAATTATAACTCGGGATTAGAATGATCAACTTTCACCAGGCTGCAATGTAACATGATGAAAGAAAAATCGTGATCCCAATCGAACATATTGCTTCACGGTGTAAATAACCTCGCCTTCTGTCCATCGACTCAAACTAGCCGTCCTCCTGAAACATATAGATCGCAAAGTGAAGCTCGAACTTGAACCTGCATAAGAATGAAAAAAATCGTTCAGTACCGACTACCAAGTACCCGACTAATAACATCCTTCTGTCAGTTCACTAAAACAAAACAAATCCATTCTTTTTCACCGGATTAGTAAAATGATGATGAAATTACTACGACAAAAGAAAAATCATAAATCACAGAAGTACTTGGTAATAATATCATATGGTTTGTCTTCTAATTTCTGAAACTGCTATGCCCTATGCAGTAAAGACGATATGTAACTGATGCAGAAACTCAATCATCTAAGCCATATTTAACCACTAATCACTTAATTATCTGCCCTTTCGTCTTCAGTCACAAGTTGTGACTCACAACCCCCTATATAAATCGACTCAAACTGCACATCCTTCCCATCATCTCCCACTCTTCGGCTTTGACCTCTTCTTCCATACTTACAGCATATAATTGTATACTCCGTACTCTTTAACGATCCAAATCTTCGAAATGGCTGTAAGAAACACTATTCTTGCAATCCTGGCAATGGTAATCCTAATGACAAATGCTGCAGCATCGCTGAGAGATTTTCCCATCAATGCAAAGCCTAAGTTAGACCATGCTGCAAGATTGCAGGCTAATGAGGGTGCCACAAATGACTGCTGGAGTGCGGTCTCGGAGCTTAGACAGTGCTCAAACGAGATCATTGCCTTCTTCCTGAATGGACAGACAGACATTGATACGCCATGCTGTAATGCCATTGAGTTCGTCACACGTCAATGTTGGCCTTCCATGGTTGGTATCCTCGGATTTACTACCGAAGAAGGGAACTTGCTCGCTGGGTACTGCAACAAGACTTCTGTTCCTGCTGTCGCATCAAATACTGTGACAGCTAACACTCATTTTTGATCTAAAAGTTAATCAGTTTTTCCAACAATGACCAAACTTGAACGAGAGGTTTAGGGCAAGGTTTTAATTCTTTAGGTTTTAACATTAGTCAAGTCTGTTATAGATCTTCGGATATGAGTTTATGACGGGTGTTCAATAATAATTCCTTTTTTGAACTTTTATTTCATGCAACATGGTATCTCACAGTAGTTAGCCATTTTAACATACTCATAACATTTAAATATCATTCTTGATGGCTGAAGCCTGAAACATACCATGCACAAGGAAAGTCTACGGAAATGGAGAAAATTAAGAATTTAAGATGGCTTAACAGGAGTTATCTAACTTGTTGCTCCGCATATTTATTATTGATACCAGTATTAGCACAACTTCTTAGGGTTAAGCAACCACAACAAGTACTCTGTAAAGCTGCATTGAACTCTCCAAACTCTAAACGGAAAGTTCAAGTTCAGTATCATGAAGCAGGAAGTGCCATAAAAAGGTAGTGGTTGTATAAACACTCCATCATACCCAGCGACAAACAGATCTATAGAAATGAAAGAAACACGGAGATTTCAACAACGCTCTCAAAACGTATCTTTGAAAAAGCAACACAGACCAACTGATGACAATCTTGTATATTTGATGACTGAAGCCCAAGAAAGAGTGTCACTGCTTTCCAAACAACAAAAGTAGCCCATAGATGTGTAACAGTTCCCACCGAGGAGAAAGTAAGAATCCTAGTAATTAAACCTTTCACGCAGCAATCTAAGGAAGGCACTCCACTGTTGCACAGATTTACGTAGGAGCAAAAAGATAAGGATAATCCACACTCCCGCAGCTTTAGCTGCTCCGATGCACCCAAAAAAAAAGGTATTTGGGTTATTAGATACAATCATACCTTTGGGATGAACTTGCCCACCTTGAACGCTATACACAGTCAAGATTTCCCAAAGCCAACAGGTGCCTTCCTTCTTTCCCGAATTTCAACCCTCTCGGGCCTTGGTAAACCAGTAACTTTTTCATACTTCGCTTCCAAAGCCTGTCAACAAGATTAAAGGGAGACAAATTTTTGAGAAAATTATATAGTAACAATGTTACATATTACTTTAAACAGCTTTAAGAGCTTGTATGAAGGACAAGCATAAGTATAAAAACATCTCTAGCAATTCATAGTCATGTGATGAAAGCAAGCAGAGGAGACTAGAATGTAATGAACTTTTCCTACTAAATGCAGTTAATGCACAACTCAATAGTCAATGCTATATAACAATGCCAGGGACTCAATACAGTCATCTTCTTCCAACAATGCCATGAAGAGCATATCTCTTCCTTATTCCTTCTCAAGTCTTTTCGTCTGGAAGATCATTATAACACATTAGATCATCTGATTACCTGTAAACCGTCGCGTATAGTATCAAGAACTTCTTCTGTCATTCTCTCGAAGAAGAGAGTGCCCTGCAAATTTGAGCATAGTTTTAGACAAAATGGGAGATGCAAATCTAAGGATAGGTGGTATTATTTTACAACTATAGAAGTCCAGAAAGTGTGCTTATAATGGCTCTCCTCTTTGACAGTAAATTATGGCATTGTACGGGTCATTTGCTCAATGAATAAAGTTGCTTAGTGGTCACGCTGAGAGAAGTGCGTATTATCTCTAAAACTTGTAAATCTTCTTTCTCTCTCATTCTTATTGTTTACAAAATCAAAGCTGAGAGAACCCCATGAAAGATTGTTAGGAAAACCCACTATTGGAGAAGCTATGAGGCTTACTTAACGATCGCAATATGAATTTTCAAAATAAAGTCTAGGAACAAATTTCCCTAAAATTAATTGCCTAGTGGGAGGGGGAGACGGTTCATGCAAAGCTTAATATTCACAGAGGTCAGCAGGAATATCTAACAGATTGCGTTAACTTTCAAAAGCACAGTCTAGACATACAAGTTTTAATACATAAATAGAAACATGTGTGGAGGTCTACAAAAACTGTTTGCAAATGGTGAACTGTAGAGACTTGAGCAACAAGACCACACTGTGTCCCTGTTAAAGCAACGTCCTCAGTCTTTAACAAAACTTTTTTTACAGCGAAGCTATAAACTAAAGAATCATGGGCCAGACCTTTCAAAAGCTTATGATCATAGATTATGAACTTCTTAGAAAATCTTTGAGACTAATCTGACATTTTAACATACCAGTCCCATGCAATTAAAGACAAAGCTGGGAGCCAGACCTGAATAATCTAATGATTTCAATCAAACATGAATTGTCGAGGCAGGAGATGCCTTTTACATCATATACACCAATTGTTCTTAAGTTCTCTGATTCTGATCACAATTAATTCCAAGGTTAAACCTCAAAAAAGAATCCAATTTTACTGGAGAATTTTATACAAAAATGTTCTGGTGGTTTGATTAGAAACACATTTCTTTCACAAAAAGCACGAGGAATGATAATGATATGTTATCAGTAGGTGACGCTACCTGCAAATGATCAAACTCGTGCTGGAATACGCGAGCAGGAAGGCCTGACAAGGTAACTGAAAATCTTGAACCACTAAGATCCTTTGCATCAATCTTAACGGATTCCGGTCTCTGTAAACAAACAATGCGGACGTTGGAGTCAGATAATCAGTCATAATTTAAGACTCATTAGAAGCAAACTTACAAGATAGATGGAGTCAAGATGGGAAGACGTTTGGAAATGGGACTCAGATAGCTCACAATAATAGGGAAATAACAATATGCAAATTACAAGTTAAGGTTGGATGAGAAAGATATGCAGGCAAAGAATCAACAATGGTGCTGGATTTGTCTTAAAATAACAAAGGACGGAGAATCAAATGCAGCAACAACAACATTCATGATTTTATGTATTAGAGCATATTCATTTCCATCACAGTGTTGCTATATCAACTCCCATTGTTACTGTACAGGAATAAAACAACGTATGTCCTGATGACAAGCACTTCTTTAAAACGCAACTAGAGTAGTAGTCACTACTCACTAGATGTATATCTAATCTAGATTAACAAGTGCTGACAGATTACTTGAAAACGATCATTGTCCAAAACTTATAACCTCCAAAATGAATCCATGATCTCTCAATCACCCTCCTTGCTTAGTTCCTCAAAGGTATAAGAAGTATGCAAAAATCAGTTTACACCACGCTGATTCGTAAAACCTTTAAGGTCTTCTCCAATATTTTCCTCTACATATACTCCTCCAATCCATCAATTTAAGGCCATTTTCAGTTTTCAGCTAAATGTTCCCATTTACTTCTCGGGTAAAATTGTGAACATGAAATGGCAGCAGACACCAAGAGACATTAAGTCTACCACACAACTACTTGAATCAACTAGCCTACCAAACAATTCATTCCTTACACATAAAATCAGATATACACCCCAAAGGGCCTAAAATCCTAAATTCGTTTCAAAAAATCAAATAAAATAAAATAAAAAGCACGAGAGGGGATCCACTTTATACGAACTAATATAGACATTTGTGAATCCAAAAAAAATTGTGACAGAATCGAGTACCTTCACATCAGCATATAGTCCCGGAAATGATAAACAGCCTTCGTTGAAAAGCGTCACCTTTTGTGAGTATTTAGACACTCTTGGATTTATAAGAACTATTTCTTCACCCTCACCACGTTCACCAGCAGGATTAAATACCATAAGCTGCACATTTACGCCTACTTGGGGAGCAGAAAGTCCAATTCCATCAGTTCTGTGGAAAAGCAAGTCAACAAGTATTGTTCACAACCCTGTAAATAAAACACAGCCTAGACATTTTAAAATTTACCAGAAGTGTATTAAAACATAAATGTTGGATAAGGGCAGGAAGCATGAATAGTGGTGAACACAAATCCTACGTTTTGCATTCATTTAGATGACAATAGCTTCACTCACAAATCATACCACATTGCCTATGTGGTGTTCCTGAGAAGACTTAAGAGAGTCGAGCTTTACTATGCATGCCAAAAGTTACTTTCTTAATGCAGTGGGGGGGGGGGAGCGGGGGAGTTTAAAACTCGTAAGCAACAACGGTGAGGTAGGCATATTTCAGTTTCAAAGAGATACCAATTTCTATGTCCTATAATTGCACTTATATCTCTCAAGGCTTGTGTGCTATGGTGTAACGGAATAAGAGAGAGCTTCATCTCTTTACCTTACCATCAATACAAACGACATTTTAAAACCTAAGGGGCAAGGAGGAACCTTACCCTTAGACCAGAATTGAGGGTAAGATCCTAATAAAAATTCTTCCAAACATTTTTTACCATTCCCATTTTTTTTTAAAGATAATTGCTCAATATCAATCCCATCAAAGACACTCCTAGAAAAATCAAAAGCCCTTACGCAACTCTTTCCTTTGTATGAATTATTAATAATGTTAAAGCTCATCAAGGCTATGAAGTATGTCCGATCCTCAGTTTCAGTTTGCCACACATGTTAATTCAATGGCCAATAGTTCACAAATCCATCACACAGACTCCTTACATTCACAACATACCCACTTTGGGTAGGAGAAAGGACATAAAGGTATTGGAATATTACTTGGGTGCTTCAAGCCAATTATAACCCTTATAAGCCAACCAAAACGCTCCACTCATATTCAACACTAGTACTCAATACTTCATACAAGTCCATAACCCATCCAAAGAGGCACCTCATACTTAATAATACTTTCAAGTGTTCAAATAATTGCAGTACAATCTGCAGTTATTTCACTAACAACTGAAACCCTACGACAAAATGAAGCTTAAATCCTCATTTTCACAAGAAACCAATTATATACTCTAATTCCCTAATTCAATCGACTGGCAGAGCAGCGCAAGATGAAGAAAAATGACGGTCCACGACGAAACCGAACTCACCTGTACATAACATCAAACATTTCATCCACCAACTTTTTCAGGTTATCATCAAATGTATCAATCCTCTTATTCTCAGCTCTGAGCTTTGGGTCTGGATATTCCACTATCTTCAATGGTGCCTCAAACTGCAAATCAGCACCTTTCAAAGTAACAAAAACAACCCACAAATCAAAAACACCTTAAAAATAACTCAAAATTATCAGATTCAATAACCCACAACTAATAATTCAAACCCAGGAAAAAAAATATAAACCCTCAAAAAAAGAACTAAAAATTGAATAATAAATTCAAGCGGGAAAACAGTAACGCATGCAACAACAATACCCCAGTGCCTCAAAGGCCGGGTAAGTGGGGTCGGATATACGCAAGCCTTAAAATAGAGAGGTTTTGTTTAGGGATAACTCATAATGAAAATTACGTCAGGAATTGAACCGACTTACTGCTACTTCACAATATACGAGATAAGAAGAAACGAAACAAAATGACACCCATCAAGAAATTTAAATTGAAGATAGAAATGGTGAAATACTTGAAGCAAAGTCTTCATCTTTGAAGTTGAAGCTCTTTTTAGAAGCCAAAGCTAGGAATTTTGGGGAGCTTGTGCATTGAAGTTTGAGAGTTTTAGTGAAGAAGAGAGGAGTTGAGGGGGAGAAAGAGCGGGAAGAGAGAGGAGAGAGGGAGGGAAATTGGGCTGAGCAAACCAATGGATGATGATGAACTTTGCTTGTGCTACACATTTTTTGCTGCTTTTTTTCTTCCCTCAAGCTTCTCGTTGAAGATTGCACGTATATTGGGGATTTGGGGGTCTTTTAGAGTTTTAGGCCATGTAGCGCAATGGTCATGTAAGGACCTCAGGCTAGCCGTTCAACGACGAGTTCTTCGATAACAATCTCGGTGGTCGTTTGGTTGTCAAGCAAAATGAGAAAAAATGATGGAGTAAATTGCGGTATATGCCATATTATTGGAATGAGGAATTCACAATTTATGAGAATTTCCAATTCCTACAAAATGAAGGACTTATCCACTTTCTAGTGTAACCAAACGGTTTCGAGAAATACCCTGAATTTGTACTTCCAACTGTTCCAAGGAAGTGGAATCTTTAAGAATCATGCAACCAAACGACCACTAAATTCCTGATTTTCAGGACTTATAATGTGATTACTATGATCTGTTTTCAAGTGATAGCATGACCGATGTCAAATCAGTTATTTGCTCAGTTTCAAGTCTTTCAACGGTAATGCTAACAAAACGTCAGATTCCAGTCAAAACTTGGAAGTTCAGGTTCTATGGATACGAATTGGGCATTCAAAAAAATGAGATGGGTTGAAGTATAATTTTCGAAAATAAATTCAGATGGTCCGATGGAATTGGCCTAGGGGAGGTTTTGTAAGAACTAAAATCGGGCGTGATGCCCTGTGAGTATTTGCTTCTGTCACTGTCCTCTGTTTAAGTTTCAAATTCTGTGATTCATGTTACACCAAAAGGCATTCAAGTTTCACCTTGCTCATTCTTTGCTTCACGGCAAAATTCTGAGCAAACGACAATTTTCTGGGTAGAATGAGGAGCAAACTCACACAAAACCCGAGCACAACAAAGTTTATATATTGTTCTAAAAGAATGTTGGGAGGGCTACAAACTTTTGCATGCTTCTCTTCATATGAACAAATTTTGAGGTCCGCAAGCGTTTTCATTCTACTTGTATCTTTTCGTTGCTTTGTATAGGGCTAGGCACGTTCTATTACTTTAGCACGCTCATGATTCTTCCTCCCTGCCTCGACTGCTTCTCTGTAAGGGCCACATAATGAGAAAGTTCAGCAATGTCAAAATAAGCGATAAGACCAAAATCAAGTGATAAGGATTGAGAAGAAGAGGAACCCATCCACGAACAATAGGAATGAAAAACTAAAAATTACCTGAAAGAACTAACTAGCTCCATATTTTCAGGGTCAAGCTGCACGCCTTCATAAAATGCGTTAGCTGCTTCTTCGAACTTCTGTAGTAAACATAAAGGAGAAGGAATTCAGAAATCATGGCATTGCATATGAAATGTAGCTACATATTAAAACAGCAAAACCATACCTCCAATAATCGTAGAGCCGCACCCTCACGGTAGCACGCCTTCGCCCAATTCGGCCTCAGTGATCTGCAGACCTTAGCATCAGCTAGAGCTTGGTCAGCCTGACCCAAACGAATCCAACATAGACTTCTATTGGAGAATAATGCAGCATCAGTTGGGTTGAAGTCAATAGCCTGTGAGATCACCAAAATCAAATTTCGCAAATATCTTAGGATTTCCACCTGTTAAGAAGGCTTTTACCAAAAAGGAGGTCTATAGATAGTGCAATGTTGGAAACATTGGGAAGAAAGTAACAAATTGTTAGCTGAAAGGCATCTTCACCTGTGTGTATGCATCTATAGCTGATGCAAAATCCTTCCTCCTAAAAGCATCATCTGCTCGTGACTTTGCTTCTGCAGCTTTCTGCTTTGCCTCAGGACTCACCTAAAGGTAATCACATTTAGTTTTACTAATACACCAACAGATCTACTTTTAATACAAAAAGATAGAATCCAGATAGACCTCACACATCAAAAACCGACACAAAAATCAGGAGATTAAATGAAGTACGGTACACCAATATTAAATTTAAAACTAGCTTAAACAAAATGACGATATTATTACACAAATGACAAAACAAGAAGCAGACGAAACGAGGTCAAGGTGTGGCCTAGTGGTTAGGAAATCAGACTGCCTGGATCCTTTGTACCAAAAAAAAGTACAAAAAAAGTAAAAAAATTAAAAAATTAAAAAAAAAAGAGCAAGATGCGGACTGTAAATAGCACAGATAAAGGAAAGAACCTAGGGAGTAACTAGAACAGGTTTTCAAGCATAGTATACGACAATGGTTCTGTACTTCCGTACAATGCATAAGTGACAATCACAAATGATTTCTCCTAAGTAAGGGGGCATACAGACAGACCACCACAAACAGAGAATAGAAACCCAAAGCAACAAAATGTGACTGCGATATACCTCAGGTAACTTCTCTAAATCTTTCTCGCCTGTCAAGTTAGCTTCTTTAAAACTTCTGCCTAGATCCTGGAGCATAATTAATAGAGAAAATAAAATAATCAGTAGTAGTAGCAGGTAATTGAACTAGATGCATTGAGATGATTAAATGAAAGGCAAAAGTACACGATAGTACAAACCACCAGCAAAATAATTTTTCATCCGCTCACAACATAAAACAATTCAATTCTATAACATGGCAAAAGTGTCATTGAAAGCACTCCAGTTAACAGAAATGGGAAACTCCTTCATGCAACCTGACGCAAACCACTTCAACCCCAGTGAACATAGCTAATAGGCTAATTCCTTCCAATATGGCCAATATAGTTAATGTAACAGAATTACCCCTTCAAATACCACTAGACTATCTGTTGCAATTCTATACCATGACACATAAATCATCCTGAAGGTACATCAGTTGATAAAATGAGAAACTCCTCATGCGGCCTGCTGATTACGAATTCAACACTGGTGCACAGATAATTGGCTAAAACCTCTCAGATTTGGTACACGAACTTTGGAGTTTTGTAACTGTAAACAGCCATATACTGCTGTGACACCCCTACCACACCCAATAATGCAGAGCTGTTGCCAGGCTCTCCCCTGCAGAAAGACTAGGCACAGTAGTATAGAAATAATGTAATACCTCGTGTCTTTGGGTTTCAGATTGCATATGCTTGATTATTCCATCAATGCTCCAATCAGGAATAGATTGAACAGATGTAGTCAAGGGGAAAAGAATCTCAACTGCTTTCCTGTTGCTCCTTAATGCAGCAACCTGGATTGGCTTCAGACGATCCTGTAATTTCATAGTAATAAATTTAGTAATAACTAACAAGCCAATCCAGTAATCCAACATTTACCTTCATGTTTTATAAAAATATTCTCCATGAAAAGGAAGCTAAATTAAATTTAGGTTCTTTTATTTACTCATTTCTCAGATAGTTGACAAGTGAAATTATAAGGGAAAAAAAGGTTTAGAAAAAAGTAAGATAGATAATCAAAGAATACATAACAGGAAAGTTCAGGATGACAAGTCAGCCCCCACTCATGAAAGAACGATTTGAAGAAAAATAAACCTTAAACCCTCTGGTAGTAAAAAAAGACTCTAATACTCATTGCTTGTCTACACATTCAAGTTACAGATTTGAGACATCATGATTCATGAGGTCTTCACTTTCAAATCACTGATTTGAGACTAATTAGAATCGTTTCTGGCATATGAGAAGATAATGAAAGGAAACTCGTAAAACCACAAATCATAACCATGAAAAGTTTTAGTATTGTCTGATTCCAACCAAATTCTATGTGATTTTTGAGTTGGAAGTCACAAAAGACCACATTCCACACAAAATAGTTGCGATGAAACTTAAAGGCCCTTCCGCCAAAGGAAAAGCCACAACAACTCTTACTAGGATTCATGAAGCCTAACCTATACATACTTCCAAAGAAAGAGTATCAGTTATTTCAGGCCCCAACCACCACCAACCACCCCACGAATCCCCCAAACAGTCTCAACTCTCTCGACTGTATCAGACATCATGCAACAACATTATCATAGAGAAATTAATCATCTACCAACAGGCGACATATGCGTAACTTTTTGCCTTTTTAAGAAAACATTTACAATGATAAAAAATAAATATAAAAGAGAGGAAAAGGGATTCTCAGGTTTACACAATTACATAGAAATCCAATTCTGTTGAATGAACATGATTGGAATACCTTAAAAGCACCTATAATTTCAGCTCATAAAGAAGCTAGAAAAGTAACTCTTGATCATAGATAATCAAAGTATGCCTTTTTCTAGAAAAAAACACAAGAATTTGACTCTAATCAAATGCACCAAAATGTAGCTAGCATTCCTCGAACAGCACTTGATAGTCCCCCCATTGTCGGTGGAGGTTCTTATCACATGTCCCTAGCCCTTTGGATCATTGACAGGTGGAGGAAGGAAATTTCGCGGTCAAAGGGCGGGAAGGGTCACAAGAGGAAAGAGGGAACTGGAAGAGATAAAGTATGAGAGAATAAGGGCTACATTAGGAATTTGGCGCGGTGATAAATGGGTGTACGTGAGCGACAAATAGCTCTGAAATGGTCAATTGGTCATCACTCTTTGGAAGATGGCTAAGACTGAGGAAGTAATCACACACACAATTGACAATGAATGAACCCAGACAGATAAACAATAGCCAATGAAGGAAAAGACCAAAAAATATCATACATCTAATACCAAGAAAGGCAGAATTAATTAACCTCATCCATAACATTCGGATCAGCTCCAGCTTTCAATAAGCAATCCATAATGTCAAGGCTACCAAAATCAGCAGCTATGTGTAATGGAGTTGCACACTCTGCAGAGATATTTGGATTTGCTTCTGCCTGCACACAGGAGGAGACATTGTCATTAGTAAAATACTAATGATAGATGCATGGAAAGGAAAAGTACATCTGGAACTTTAGGAAGTTAAGAATCAACAAGGCTGTTTACAATATTCTGACAACCAATATTAGTGAATTGTGGAATTAAGAAAGCTTTGCTTGAAACCGTAAAGGAAATAACTTGAAGAATGTCAAAAGATAAGAAAATTAATAACATTATTATTGACCTGAATTAATTGCTCTAAGCACGCAAGAGAGCCGGCTGCCACAGCTGATAACAATGGAGTTATACCATCAACAGTTTCAGCATTTGGCTGCAAAAAAGAGCACAGATATTAAATATAAGTCCAATGGAAGATAGTAGTGAACCCTTATCCTTGTCAACAATCTACAAAAAATGAAAACATAAAATGTGACAGCAATAAATCAAGGAATAATAGGACATATGCAAAGCCAAATGCTAACACAAAGGTGCGGTTTCATCGTTAACTTTCAGAATCACTTCACCAGACACCTTCTTTCTCCATGGAAAAAAATGTACAGTAATATGTAAACATATCATTGTCCGAGAATACAAAGACAGCCCTACTGAGAGACAAATCCTATCGCATGATAATAGCAAGTCAAATACGATTTAAAAACCTCATCTATAAAGTACAAACACCACAACAAACTGATATTGGGCTTCATCATCCAGGGCTAAGGAAAGATTCACTACGTCCACGTGTAGGCTTAAAATCAGCTCTAATGTTCATTAAAAACAATATCGTACTCTGCATTCACCAGCCCCATGCGCCTTCATTAGGAAAAAAAGATGGCAAGTTTAGCGTGTCATATCTATCCTATAGAATAAAAGACCAATAGGAAGACATGCTAAGCCCTGCACAAATGTACATTAACAAAAGGAGAGACACTCTTCATGGAGACGCAGAAATTGTTTCACAAGGGGCAAAACGATTCCAGTTAAGGTTTCACAGGACATTAATTCCAGCCACTGAAGCAAGAAAGAAGAGCAGCTTGTCGAATAGGGCATCCACTAAACACAATGGAAGCTGCTTCAAGTTGAACAATTTTACATTTTCGTAATGGCAACTGGTTTTCCTGTGCAAAAGTTTTGGATTGCTCTACAGAGATGCGGCTGTATGGTTTTTGTGTGTTCGAATTCCAGATTTCAAGACCACTTAGTAGCTCTTATAAGAATCCATAAAATCTAGGTAATTTCGGGCCCTTTTATTGATTTTGACTTGCACTTCTCATTTGAAATTCAAAATTAGATAAAAATCCAATTGTAATCTTTAGAGGTCCAACTGTATAATTAATATACCTGAGCTCAGGATGTTCAGTGTGATAGGAACGGACCAGTTAAGTTGTGCCAAAAGTTATATTCATACTTTCTATGGGACTGCTGGTGTCATTTCTAACCGACTATTCCCAAGTTGGGACTCAGCCACTAATTAGCAGTAAGAGGACAAAGATACTCATACAGGTACATATGGGATCAAAAGACAAAGGACCCATCGAGCAGGCACAACATAAGTAAAGAGCACAGCCAGGCATAGATCACAGATCACAAAGTGTTAACTAATGGGATATCCAGATATGAAATAGATCTAAACAAGGATCTTAAGAACAACTTATCCGTACTTACGTTAGCGTGGTGCTCCAAGAGAACCTTTAGTGCATCTTTTTGCCCATGCCCAGCAGCCCAAATCAAAGGAGTGCCAGAATCACTTTGTGAATCAACAGCAGCACCTTTTGAAAGTAGCAATTTCATCAACTCAAGATTTCCTGCACACAGAAGGGCTGACAGTGAGCAAAAGGCCTATGCCAAGGCAGCATGAGTAAATTCTTGCGGTGAATAATGAGTAAAACTGCAGTAAAAGTTGTTGAACTTGACCAAGGAATCCAATTTTTTGATTCACAAGGCTTATTCTCACCAACTATCCATTTGGTAGTGGAGCTGTGTCTCAAAGCCCACCTACTAACTGATACTGATAATATAATTTTACTATGGTCAGTATAGCATAGGTCTTCTGACATGGACATGAAATCCTTATCTCAGGCAACTCATCATACAGACACCTCAAGTAAAGCGAAGCGAAGAAGAAGTTCCTCATTTTGAAACACCGGATAATACTAAGCCAAAACAGGATGAAAGCCAAAGCTTATCTGGTAACTGATCGAGAATAACATACCTATTCCAGCTGCATGATGTAAAGCTGTAGCCCCTAAATCACTAGCAATTGCAGGATCAGCGCCATGCTCGAGAAGATAACCAACTGTGTCAGTATGACCTTGTCTAGCTGCATGAACAAGAGGCGTCTCTCCTGTATTACCAAGAAATCAGGTGTTAACCCTATGCACTTCAACCCAGATGTGTTAACTGTTTAAAGCCAGCTAATTATTTAAGGGCTACATCAATAGATAAGATTCACGGTATCATTGGTCAAATATATTCCTCTATTGTCAGGTCGAATACCTTATTATCTTCAAATACATACAACTTACAACCTACATCAATATCATACTAATAAGTACTGTAATTACTAACATCTAACAACACATCAAGCTTTTTACTCAAAACCTAGCGAGCACAAATGCATATACGGAAAACAAAGGATCTCATATACTCACAAAAACACACAGCATTTTAAGCACTCGAATAAATCCACAATCACAGATACATTTCCTAACAAGAAACTATTCAGAGCAGGACTCCAGGTAACAAATGCAAACCTAAATCACGACATCATGAAACAAAATTCATCCGATCTAAAACTCGACTGCAAGGCTTCAATTCACTACACCAAATCCAACAGCAAAGACACAAAACAAGCAATTCAATTTCATTTAATAAACGTGTTCAGATAAACAAATTACTACAACATCCATCAACGCACCCCTGCATTCAACTCTCCATTCCATCCCCGGGATTGCATATTAAACAACTAATCGACATTCTACACAACGCTGCCAACACAGAATCATCCTCGTGACAAATAATTCCACAAAGCAGACAACACCAAAGAAATTTCTTAGCTTTTAACACAATGCAGCACAATGTACAAACACTCAACACATATCTCCCTAACCGCGAATAATTCCAATAAGATGTCAAACCCTATTAGCACAAAACCATCACCAAAATTCTATCGAAACTAAAACAATCCACAAGTTCCAAACTTTCAGCACATACATACAATTAAACACGAAATAGACGAAATTCCGATATAAATAACGAAATGTAGAGCGAAAAAACAAACCCTCAGCATCTTTAACATTAACATTAAGCATCAACTCCTCCAACAAATACTTGCAAACCTCCATCTTCCCTTCCCTCGCCGCGAAATGAAGCGCGGTTCGATCATTAGCGTCCTTAGTCTCCTCTATCGTTTTCGCCACGCCTTTACCATCATCCAACTCCGCCGCCGATTCTACAATCAATTTCTAAAATTCAACAACAAAACTAAAAAGAAAACTTCACCTTCACGCCATAACAATCAACAAAAATCAACAAAAAAAACTTACTCTTTAGGAAGTCTAGATTTCCTGTGAGAGCAGCGTTGAGAAAGTTTTGAACTTGTTGCCGCACTGTTAAAATTAAAAAAAAATTAAAAAAAAAATCAGCACAGAAAAATTGAAGTAATTTTGAACGATAGTTTAGTAGAAAGAGGAGAGAGAGAGATGACCTGCGAGAGCAACGGAAGCGTCGGGCGCCATTGATGGAGAAGAGACAGAGAGAGAGAGGAGAAGAAACCCTAGAAATTAGGATGAGAGAGAAACGAAATTTCTGGAAGTTGTGAAGAGTGAAGAAGAAGTTTGGCAGTCGGAGGTCCGATGTTTCTAGCACGTAACGGCGGCGCTATTGCATCAAAAACCAGAGAGTGTGTGTCAACAAAAAAAAAACACAAAAAATAACCTTTGCTCCCTTGCTTATATAGTGACAGTTTGTCACTAAAAATTGTTGTTTGGTTTCGATTATCGGGTTTTGATTTCGCTTTGATGATGTTAATAGGTTTCGATTATGGATTTCATATTCAAATTGTTTAGATATTGATTTGCAAGGTAGAGATATTGGCAATGTGTTCCGTGTACATGCTAAAACTAAGAAAGATGTAACAAATGTCGAAACTATAAGTCGAATTGTTGAAATCATAATGTTAAAATGTCAGAAATCTAAGCTTTACAATTTGGCGGCAAGGAACTCATACAAAGAAAGATTTTTTGAAGATATTATAGCAACAAATTGTAATATGTTAGCTAGAAGTTATTGTTTCAAAGAAACAAGAGATCGAAGAAGGTTAATTCGTAAGGGTTTGAGGAGACTTTCAGGAGCAAATCGAGTGGTGTGTTTGACATGTTTGGAGATGCATCCCAAAGATTTGTCGGTTATAGTTGTTTGGCAAGACAATTGAAACTGCTTTCAAAATGACTCTTTATGAATGGTTTAGAAATGTGTGTTTAGCTATTTGCATTGTTTTGCCTTTTGCCTCTTGCCTTATGGGCCATCATAGCCTCATAGGTCAACCTATTTCACTTTGTCTTTCATGTAAAAATGAAGATTACTCTATAAAACTATATCTCGCAAATTTGAGATTTTTGTTATCGACTTTATCATAATTAATTCTCCACCTTAAACTAGGGGCCAAAAATTACTCCGTGTGAATTTCTTGGAATTGTATCCATGGAGTATTTTCTTAGGTGAAACAGTTGTTGAAACACACAAATCTCATCATAACTAACTCAAATTTGGCATGATTTATTTCATATTTTGCAAGTAATCGCCTTGAAATCAGCACAGCTTGAAACTAACACTACATTATCATCTCTAAGGAGAATTTTGTTGTTCTCATCGAGGCCTGTAAAAGAATGTACAGTCTATTATAGTAAACTCATTACAAATAGTGAGCAATAAATTGTGATGACGTTCTTAATAAATGAGACATTGAAAGTCATAGTAATATGAGTTTTACATTTTAACATATGAAAACAAAATTATTTTTTTCCATGACGTCCTTGATAAGTGGAAGAATCTACACATAGATACTTTTACTAAAAATAAATGATACAGCCATCAATTTGTCTCTATAATTAGCAGTTCTATAATCATAACCTTCAATACAATTGCAAAATGAATGGCAACAACTTTTATATCTTTCAATGGATGGGCGTGACAGCCGCCCTCAAAACAAACGCGTCCATATTTTGCATTAAACCCATTTTGTCAAATTTTTTGCCTCCAAGATTAGTTGGGTTTCTTGTTGCCTCAACTTCTCCTTTGTCTCTCAAGAAACCCAAAACAAAAAAATCTGAAAATACAATAATATACAATTTTGTAGTAATTAAGAACAATCCCCCATAGCTACAAGATTGTTAACAATATTACCTCGGGGACTAATTGATTTAGATATTCAAAGAGAGCAACCAACCAAATTTTCACATATTTCTTCTTCTTTCTTCGTTTGGGCGCGGCAGCTTTCAGCTGCCACGACCCTTTTGTGCAATATTGCAAGTTACTTGCTTGCAAATTAAAGGTAATTAGGCAATTACATAGAGACATGGACTCAAAGTTGAAAGGGTTAAATGGTGTATCAATTTCATCACCGTCACGAACACCTTCTCCTCCACCACCGCCACCTCCGTCATTTACGTCTCGACCTCGTTTTATGACACCTAAAGCAACCACTCCTAAAGCCATATTATCATTAGAGTCATCAGAGTCTGAAGAATTGCAACGTCTGGTCCATGCACCACCATTTTGGAAGAGCAAGAAAAGATTGTCTAAACAATTATCCATGTGTGAAACACCTAGGGATAAAGCTTGGGAAAAACGACGTCGTCAAATTCTTAGGCAAGAAAGGAGAAAGAACCTTATTATTGACGTAGAAGATCTAACGGACGAAGATTTTCACGAATTAAAAGGGTCTATTGAGCTTGGTTTTGGGTTCAATGAAGAGGCTGGCCAACGCCTTTGCAACACTTTACCGGCTTTAGACCTTTATTTTGCCGTGAACCGGCAGTTGTCGCCGAGTCCGGTGTCGACGCCACATAGCCAAGGATCGGTAAGCTCAATAGGAGGTCGATCTTCGTCATTCGATAGTCCTACAAGTGAAGACTCATGGAAAATTTGTGGTCCAGGTATACATATTAAGTTCATTCGTTCTCTAGTTTACACTCTTTGAAAGTTAATGCGTACATACAGATAAAAAAACATTTTGTTTAACTCTAATGTGGAATAGAAATTGTTTTTAACGGTAGAACATTTGATTTTCCATTGACAATGAGTGGCAATTGGTAAAATTCACGCTAACGTTCATCAAGTTCAAGAATATAATCATTAAACCTTAAAGAGTTGGTGGCTCAACTTTGGCTTTGGTTTCCGTTTGCAAATCTTAGTCCTAATAAATTTTGGTGGATATTATCCATTTTTAATTATTATTTTTATGTAGGTAAGCCTAACACACATTTTGATTATCGGACTAGATTTATTGTTAATTGAATTTAATCTTTCACCAACTATTTGTAAGCATTTTTACCAATTTATTAGAACAAGGGGTCATAAGCTTTGGAATACGTGAATGAGGAGTTTGTTGTACATAAATAAATGATGAACATTACTACATTAGAAAAAATTGAAACATCACCAACAAGTATATACTGTATCAAATAACTAAATTTAAGTAATTTTACATGGAAAAATTGTCTCAGGTATTTGTCTCCATGAAAATGACTAAAATCGTGGAACTTTTGTCTAAAAAAAATCGTTGAACTTATGCGCAAGAACTTCTTGATTTATTCCCCCATTGCCCAGTTATTAGTATGGGGTCCAATGGGATAGTTCAACTTACCATTTGAAAAAAAAAACACTTTTTCATCTTAAAGGTAAATGGCCATGTTATCTCAATATAACATGACGTTTCTGTTTATTGAAAACTTGTAGGAGACAGCCCTCAACAAGTGAAGACCAAGTTACGACATTGGGCACAAGCTGTTGCTTGTTCCGTGATGCAGACCTTTTAGTTTTTTGGATAAGCTTGTACAGAATATAGAAGAGAGTGTGGACGAGATTTTACCTTGACTAGAACTGAAACAAAGAAAGCCGAGCGAAGTGAAGGAGACGGATTAAAACACGCGAAAAAAAGTATGTAACAGAGAGACAAAGGTGCACGATCTCGTTTGATCATACCCATCGTCTCTAGACCATAGTACAATAGAAACATTGGTGGTAGCTCCCAAGTCCCCGGGTAATACTAATGTAGGTCACTACAAAGGCTCAATGCCTTATTTGATGTAGTGATCAACAATAATTTGAAGGTTTTTTGTACATTTTTTGTAAGGAGTTGATGTATTTACCTTTTTTCAAACCATACTTCAATTTTATGTCAACCTAATGATTTTCCATCTTAATTTTTTGAGTTACGGAATTTTATTGGGATGTTATCATGATACAATTAAGCTCCCTCCGTTTCTCAAAGCACATATTATGTAATCAGATGTTACACGTTAGAATTAAGTTGTTAATGAGTAGAGGCAATACCTTATTCTCAATTATATTTGTGTATTGTTCATTTGTTTGTAATTTAACCTCTTTTTTTCTTTCTTTAATTATTAAGTTTGCGTTGAGGTTTGAGTAAGGCAATAACAACAAGAATCAATTTGTTGATACTCATTTTATGGAAATAGAACATCTAACATTTGAAAACACAAGGATAATTCGGTATGTGTGGACATGACCAAGTAAGAGACTCCTCTAGTCTCTTTGTTGTATTCTTGACGCGGATAAGCTTGGTGACACCCTGGGTAGAAGGGTTACTTAGCTACAGTATTTCCTTTTGTACTTCTTACCTCATTAAAAAAAAAAAAGACTCCTCCGACAAGTGCCTTAAGCACACTCGGACATGAGTGCAAAACCCTCATTGATCGCGGAAGCCTGGATGGTGGAGATAGAGCACACTTGTCGCGAGGCAAATTAAACATTGCGGCGGATTTGCTAGCAAATTGTGGAATTGATCAAACACACAAACTCATTATTTTCCAATACAATCTCAATGAGTTACGCTTCATCCTTCGGGAAGAGGTTCGTGGAGTGTCGAGAATTCGTGTAGTTGTTAGTCAGTTTCGTTTTTCTTTTGGTAACAAATAAAAAAAAATGTCTATCCAGTACGTCTTGTGGGAGACCATCTCTCAATAATTTATTTTTATCGTGACTCCGTTTATAAAATTAGTGACCATTATACTACTTTTAGTGATCACTTTAATTAAGAACCTTGACACTTAATCTAATATTTGTAAAGGGATTACTTTATAAACTTTAGCTAAGTTTATATGATGGGATCCCCCAAAATTATAGATAATGTGATTTATAATAGTAAATTAATACGATCAGAAAAAGTATTATTATTGTTACAAACAATGTAAAAAGGGTCACTTTGTAACACATGATAATTGTCTCTCAATAAATTATTGAGAGAACGTCTTTTTTGAGACTTTGTGTTGTATATATTACCCCATACTTGAATGTCAAACTATCCTTTTTACAAGTGGTCCTTTTCTTCTTATTTTATTTTTATCAAAATGAAAATCTATCGGTAATTTAATATTATCTCATTTTACGACAAACTAAAACTTGAACATATTAACAAAAAAAGATTTAATTTTAATTTAAAATGGGTACATAGTTGTCATCATAAATACTATCACGCCATTTCTCGCTTAGCTTATGATGTATTATGTTTCCGCAAATCGAGTATCATCGTAGTGAACAACATTTACTATCATAACGCTTAACAAAAAATATTTAATTTTAAATTAAAATGGGTACATAGTTGTCATCATAAATACTATCACGCCATTTCTCGCTCAGGTTATGATGCATTATGTTTCGTAAAACGAGTATCATCGTAGCGACCAACCTTTAATATCATAATGTGCAACGGTTAGCTACATTGACTTTCAACCATACTAACATCGTGACTGCATCTTTTATTATGGAGCGATCATACAATTGTCACTATAAAATGCACACTTGACACATACTGCTAATAGTTTCTCCCTCCGGTCCAGATTAAACTTCCCGCTCCCTTTTGCGCACTTCGAAAGGAAAATTAATAAATAATTGTTAATGA
>JBBYHQ010086736.1:0-29556 GCA_038382645.1 Spergularia azorica
ATCATCCAACAAAGTTGGTTTTTCATCCATCATCACTCCACCACTAATCAACCAATTCATTGGGATCACATATATTACCCAACAACATAGATACAACACCAAATGCCCAACTTTTAGCCCAAAACCAAGCACATGTAGCAAATTCATCCACTACAAACAAAGTGGGGTTTTTTCTTTCTTTTTTGTGTATTTTGAGGTAAATTTCCAAGAATTTTGATGATTAAGTACACACACAACTGTCAAATTCTTCACTCTTTACTAAAAAAGATTCAAACTTTGAAGAGAATAATACAAAAAATTTAAAATATAAAAGATGCCAACTTATCTTAAGCAAAAAAAATAAGAAAGAAAACCCACCAAATTGCAGTGAAAATAGAGGAAGAATCAAAGAATCTTCACCCTTACAACAAAAGATTCCAAAATTAATTACCTTTACTAAAACAGACAGAATTTGAAGGTTTATACTCTTAATTAACAACCAACTACAACCCAGATCAAGAAAATGATGGATAAAGCTTCAACAACACGACTTCAAACTTAAAAACCCAGAATTATTAACAACTTACTTAATTTCAGATAAAATTCACACACACAAAAACAAACAAACAAAAAAAAAACCCAGAAGAAGAAAAACAAAAAAAAAAAAGGTGAGAAATTCAGCTTATCTTGTACTTGAAAGTGTGGTAAAAGGGCAAATTAAAAAAAAAAAAGGGTAATTTCAATCAAAGCATGTGGTCGGTTGTTGCAGATTTTGACACTGGTGAAAGCTCTATACTCCTATGCTCAAAAAAAAAATGGAGCTTCATGGAGAAGAATTTGATTCATTTTTTCTTTTCTTTTCTCTTTTTTTTTTTTTTTGAAGGGATTGGTTTTTTTTTTTTTCAAGGATTGGATTACATTTCTCTTTTCTTTTTTTTCTTTTAGAATCTGAAGCACAAAAACAAAAGAACAGGGAAAAGAAAGAAAAAGTTTTAATAAAAAAAAAAAAAAGAGTATACAAATATCAACTATCAAGAAAATGTCTGCTTAGCAATAAGCCATTATCTTCTATCCATTTTTAGTTTAAGTAAGCAATTAAAAGAAAAAAGGTACTTGAAATATTTTAGGGGTTAAACAATGGGAGTGAGTATAATAGTTGTTGCTAATTTTTTGGCTATTTGTTGGTTTTACTTTGACTAAACTTTGCTACTAATTGATTCGTTTGTTATCGTTTTCGAATTTTTATCTTAAATCAGAATTCATTTCCGAAAATAGAAAAAAGTGATTTTTCAATTACATGGTGTTCGTTCCCGTTTTTTCATATGAGTAGTACTTGAAATGAACAGATTCATTTAACGTGATCGGCATTACTAACGATAAAATAAACTCGTACTTTCGACATCTTTAACTTGTCATACGCCTATCTAATTGCATTAACTATTATAGGAAATTTGTGTGGTAAAGACTAGGGTAATGATGATTAAAGCTATTTAAGTAGAAGAAAATACTCCAATTAGCATGAGCTCACTCCATCTTATATATAACTCATTGGACCCCTTTCAATTAGTTTCTTTTTCCCTAACTTTGGCTTTTCTCACCCCATATATCCTCCATAATGAAGACTAAAATGTTATTTTATTCCCTTCAAAAAAAAATGTTATTTTATTTAATTTTATATTTTGTTTATATGGTGCGACTACTATTGGACTATGATAGGAGTAGACAATTTCAATACGCCAAGTCGTTAAGGCAACTGAAGGAGTTGGGGCCTATGCCTCCTCATGTATGGCCTTTAAAACTTTTTATTTGCCTAAATTGCCCTTCCATGCAAACCAAATTACCAAATGCAACATCAATGGTTTCCTTATCGGGTATATAGAGTTGTTGATATTTCCTCTGTTTTCTCAAAACGTTAGTATATTTGATAATTTGGATCTATAAATATCGTACGAGATTGATCGATTTAGTTCCTATAAATTTAGGTTATGTCACAATCATTTTCTTTAAAATTGGATAAACGCATAAGCTTCATAAGATCCACTTCAAAGATTAATCAATGCATTCGTTGTTATTAAATTAGTCATTAAAATGAAAATTAAATAAACCAAATAATGTACTATGTCGTGGCAAATTGTCGGTCTTGTGAAACTAACTCATTGTGACACCAAATAAGATAAAACCTCGTATATCAAATATATGTACAGATAGAAGGTTACTTATAAATTTTAATACGTTTATAACATGCATCATCAGCTTAATTATAATAAATTCATAAGAATTTTCTAACGTGTGTTCATAGTACACATGATAAGAGTTCATTTTTTTCCTTATTTTAGTACAAATTTGTCTAACATATGATATTTTATGTATTCGAATTGGAATGATATCAAGAACACCATAAATTATAAATCATGGAGTAGTACTTTGTAAGTCCAAAGTCCAAACCCTTACTACTCACCAATCAAATTATATGGAGTTATATGTGCATTATGCACCGAATTGCATGACATGTCAAAACTATGTCTTCTCATAAGGTAATATGAAACCCCACCAATAATGAATTTATTACTAATAAGAGAACGCAAACTACAAACTTTATAGGAAAATGTCGTTTCACCGAACATCACGCTTTTGCCCTTTACACATTGGTCAAGTGCGCAAGTCGACATATTAGGAGTATTTTGTTTTAAATTCTTTAATTTGTTCATTGAATTTTTAGAATTGGCATTACTAGTATACCATGTTTATATTCTTAGCTTGTAATTAATTACTCCGTATGTGCACCAAACATATATAGATAAGGCACGTGCTGTATCACTTTAAACATAAGTTTAAGCCGCACCTTCATCTGCATTATAATTTATAACTATCAACCAAATTATCAAGATCAACATAAATTCATCATCTTTATATCCAGCTAAAAATAATAATCAATAATATATTGTTACCGTTAAAATCACGAGAAAAAAATAAGAAATTTAGTAGTATTTTCTCTATCCTATCAAAATTGACATTTAATCTAAATTTCTCGCTCTCATATATTCAAGTTACATCACTCACAGTACATGTAAATTTACAAAACATGCAAAAGTCGGAGACAAGACCGTAATTCGTGAATCGTGGTAGATCACTAGCAAAGTAGCAACTAGCAACCGAAGGAAGGACTTGAGTTTTACCGTTTACACCAAACCATCAATTTTTACTGCCTTACCGAGTTACCGTGTTAACTGAAACAGTAACATTACTCCGTATTATTTTGTGGTGGGGGAGTTCTTTGGGACACTGACAGTGACGTCACACGTCAGCGCACCGGTTCTCTCAGGAGAGAACCAATAGGAATGTCCAGCGTGGCAACGTGTAATACGCCAATTGTCATTTTCTTGTCTTGGGATTTTCGGTGGAAATGTAGCATCTAAATACTTGCCACTTGGACCAAGAGGCATGGTTCCCCAACCCTTTAGGTCAGTACACCAATTGTTTCACTTCTCTCGGTTAAACTTCTAATAGAAGCTACTAGGACGTACTTGTATTAAGGTTGGTTTAATAATTACTAGAAAGTTAAACTGCATAAAGAGTTGCCGAATGTATGTAATAATGTGATTCTCTATATTACCCAAGATTATTCATTTAGCGTACCGTTGTATTTGTAATGTGATGTTGTCAATTTGTGAATTTCATTAAATATTACTTAAGTATCGTAATTAGACAATACGCTTCGGAGTATGAGTTTGCACTAGACTTCTTCAACCCTATTATTAAACGTCACCTCTTATCTCCTTGCAAACACATTTTTCTAAATGTGAAAATACTTCAAACCCCATGGTTTATCACAAGTATTAAATTATTACTCTTGGCGTTGGTTGTAATCTGCATTAAGACATATTCTTTATTTTTTCACATTATTTAACCAATGGAGTAAGGAGTAGGAGATGAAACCAACTTTAGCTCGAACCAAGTCTCAATGATGTGTGAACACTTGACAAGTAGCTAAGTCACACAACAAGCTTAGGAACGAGGAAAGAACTTAACCATTTTTATATTTATCTGGCACGATTTGTGGGCATCCTACGTACACGACTCCGTTTAAAATTATTTATATTTTATATTGATCATGTAAATTTGACTCGCGTGTATATATATTACACATGTTGGAAGCTTATCGAGTTAAAAAATGATCGGTATGAAGATAATTATTGCTATAGTAACTCAAAATGGTAATAAACCGCATTACACTTAATTCTCCGAATGATACATATTGCATTCTTGCACATAGAATTCCTCTACCAAGCCTACTAATTGTCTTTGTATACTCCGATCTTACCGACTCAAATTCAATACGTGGAGAGAAATGGAAATAATATTTTTAATATTATACACCGTATGCCTTTACCTACTATGATAAATTAATGTAAAAAGGACATAGACAATTAGAAAGCTCGAAATCTAAGTTATACTCCTATGGAAGATTGGGAAGTACATATGTCGTATGATCATATTTTATTTTAGTATAATCGACTAAAGCATACTACTAATTAATGGAGAAGAAGACACATTCATGAACATGAAACGTCATTTTAATTTATTATATGCTCTGCTCAACTTTTGTATTGAAGAGGTCGGACAACTTAGAATTTACTTTGTTCTCTCTTTTAATTTTTTAACTTCTCTCTCCTACATGGCTATATTATACTAATAATTAGTCTAGTATCAATGGGTCATAGATTACGGCGTTTTAACCAATAAGCTAAACAAAATTAGAGAAGATGGTCGTATACTTTAATTTGTTTAATTGTTACGTACTCCGTAAACATACCAAGCGAGTTAACCATTTGTGATGGCGTATCTACATTGAGATTGAAGACTAATTAACTCCCAAAACTCCTATATGCTATATACAAATTGATCGAAGTAGCCATGCATACTAAGCCTGCTTTACGCTACTTTAATTTGATTCCCACCTTACACATTAATGGATGTTTTACACTTGATTGTGTCTTGTAGTCTTGTTTACTCAAGTTATTAACTTACTTTTGACGTACATTTTGTTAATAATTATGTACTCCTTTACGGCTTGAGCATCTTCTTTCTAAGCCTAAACAACTACCGTAGATAATAAATTTGTCACTCCGTACTTTGTTAAAACTTATGTTAGAGACCACGAGTTAGAAGTATAAAAACACGATGAAAAGTACCTGAAAACAAAGTTTAAACCTCTTAGCTAGTTATCATATGGAGTACTCCATGTTGAGATGGGAGTAATAATTTTGAGTACAATTGATGCATATATATCGATTTTGAATTGCATGTCAATAATTTTCCAACGTAAATTAATTAACCAATAATTAATTAAGGTAGATGTTGCTCAAAATAAATTAATCACATAGTTAATGGGTCAAGTGCGTTGCCATTAAAGTGTGAAAGAAATTAATCCACGTGCTATTCGTTGGTGGAACTTTGCCCTCATCCCTGACTTTATCCTCCTTTTCTCCAGCATTCAGCCACTCAAAATCTACAACTCTAGATGCTTGAATTGTTCAAAACTTCAAAATTACAAGTACCTCACTGCCTAAGCTCCTTTCCTCCTCTCTTCTTCTCTAAGTACACGCAAAATTCTGATTATAACATATCGGTAAATACGTGGTTATAATATGTACTCATGATAATCTTGTAAATGAAACAATTAATATTTCAAAACTAAGGATTGAGTAAGTTTAATATTATATCGTTAATATGATTACTTACGCGATTAGTGTAAAATACTCTAACACATCATTAACCCTCAGTTTGTGGCATATCAATATGACAATAGTATATTATTTCAATAAGTTAAGCACTCGCGTGCTTTGTTGAAAACTGAGGATCGGATTAAGAAACTCTTAATCTTTTTAATTAGATGAGTCATTCTCCAATAGCCGCTTTCGAAAAGTTTAAAATTAGACAATCAAATTATCAAATATTCCTAACTAATAATTAAGTAAAAACTCCTATTACAAATGTACCAAAAATAAATAAATCAACATATAGATGCATGATTACATAAGCACGTAGGTGTTTGCGAAAGAATGGCAATCTGAGATGCATTAAAATAAATAAATGTAGGACATACATCATCAGTTGGGTAACGAAGCAATATTGGTCACAAAATTAAAGCCCCTTTATAATTAGTTAATGCATGAAATTAAGCTTAAGCATATTAGTAAGTACTACGTAATTATATTCAATGCAGGATGATGACCTATTCTTCATTCAAAAGATTAGCTATTACTTGTAACAAGTGTCTCTCCTTTCACACAAAGTTCGTCAAACTATTATATACGCGTCTCATCCGTTAGAGTACAGTTAGATCGACGTGGCATATCGTCTTAGCTTGTCATGCATATGACACTGTAACAGTTCATTTTATTGTCCAAACGTCTACAGTTATATTCGTTTTTCTTTGATGTATACGTACGAGACATAACAAGCGTTGCTTCCACAGGTTTCATCCGTGCATGGATGATGCATGCTTGTCTCAAAGAGAAACAAGTAAGCTAAGAAAAGGCAGAGCACAAATGCACAATAATAAGGTAAAGCAAAAAAATGGCAATTATAGATGTGCATGAAACATGTGTAAAGGGGCAAATGTAGGATAATGACCCACTAAGCAAGGGTGTACAAAGACCCAACACCTAAGTGCATTAATCTCAGTTTTAAAGGTACTACCTATATACATCCTTGACATTGGAGTATATAACGAGGTGGATGTTTCATGATTGACAATGGGGTCATACTGAATTGTATCTTCTGCTGTAAATAATTAAAAGTGAGCAACTTACCTTCATTTTCCAGCTAAGCATTCCAATCATTGGAATTACTCGAAATATGTTACGAACTTTATGATGCAACGGTATATGTCCACTTAAAATGACGAACAAAGTTAAAAAGTGCATTGTGCAACACGAAAACATGCTATTAGGGACGCCAAAAATTTGATAACAGGTATTGATGTACTAGTAACAAAATTTGACTCATTCGTGATGTATTGTATACGAAAAATTATGTGCGACAATTGCACCCATAATTCCTCTAATGGTAACCTTCATTATACTTCACTAAACTCATTCATACTCGGACATTTGCAAAAAGGGAAAAAAAAAAGAAAAATTACGATTGTGGATTTGTGGGAGGTGTCCTCATATCTTTGAATGGACAGTACTCGTCCAATTGAGCTCAGCCCTGATCCAAGTTCTTGGGCTCAAAAACAATTTGTGTTGGCCCATATGTATATTGGGCTCATGCATACGAGACATGAATGGAGAACTAAATAAACATGGATAACCAAAGTGTGCCATCAAAGCCCAAAGGTTAATATCTGGCAGGAATACACATCTCACAAATTGCCAACTTAAACAAAGTACTATGATTAGTTGTACTAAAATTTTAGTTAATGTAACATGGATCAAGTAATTGTTACATTTCTTCCAAAGATATTTTTTTGCGATTTCCTCTAATCACCTATTTGGACATCCATCCTGTCACGAGCTTTATATGATTTACTCTGGCCAAACGAGTCTGATCACAAGATTATACATCAATCATGTCATGAATATCACGTAGTCAACTTCAACAAAAAACGAGCATGATCATATTGTTCAGACACCTACTTTATGTGACTTTTACTCCAGCCAAACGAGTCAGACCACAAGATTAAACATCAATTACGTCTCGAAAATCACAGTCATCTTCAACGAGTCTGATCACATGTTCAAACACCTATCCCGTCACAAGTTTTACACGATAAATCTTAACCATGGTTAGGTGCTTAGGTGATTTAGGTTTCATTTCTCAACACATACTATATAATACTCCAAAGAGCCAAACAAATCTCACTCTCCTTCTCTTATTTATTTATTTATTGTTGAAATCACTCTACTCTTATTTTTGAGGAGCAAAACATACTTTTTTTTGCAAATTGTGCAAAGGTTGATGTTTGAGATTAATTAGTACACCAATACCCAAGGTTAATGTTTTGATTAATTACCCCAATACCCATACATTTGGGGCAATATTTTATAATTTGTCATAGAGAAAAGGGGGCAAAAACAGGAAGAACAAATTAAAAAAAAAAAGATGGAAGCTTTTCATGTCCATGGTGTCCCGTGATTCAAATTTCCATCTTCTTCTACAAGGTAAGTTTTATTTCTTCATCATACTTTCTTACTAAGCCCTTTAATTTCTTTCAAATTAATTGTACTTTACTTGTAGCTTAAGTTGAAAGTTTGATAATGGAGTTTCAATTTCACTGCAATAATTTTAGGGTTCCCAAATTCACTGTAAATAATTTTAGGGTTTCAATTTCACTGTATTAGTGTCATGGGTTTTGATGATTAAGCCCCTTTTTAAAGTTATTTTGTAATTTTTTTTCATAGCAGTTACATTTCTTGCTTCATTTGTGCAGTAAATTTGAACGGTTAATTTGCATTTATTTGAAAGATGTAATTTTGGAGATTGAACTTTGGGGGAATTTGTTCATATCCCCATTTTTGGGATTGTTTGTCTGAAAGATGGCATCTTTTTTGCATTTTGAGCTTAAATTTTCATGTCAATCTTATTTGCAGCTTTTGAATTTTATGCAAGTTGGTTGATTAATGCTTCCTATATATGTATGTTAAGTGGTTTGCTATCTTTCTGCTTGCAATGCCCGTTTTTCGCTTCGTAGTGTTGAACCCGTGTCGTGATCAAGCTGACCAGTAGGATAAGAGTTTAGATTTGTGGTCTGGTAATGGCTATTCTGTTAGTTGTGAACTTGTGATCATCAGTAAGACTGGTCATTTTTCGTAGAAACTGAATTTTCGAACATTAGAGATAGATAGGTGATCGGCTGTAATGCTCTTTTATTGATATATCGAAACCTGAGTTTGGGGTAGGATGTTTAGCATAGAAATAACTATAAGGCTTGACCCATCAGTACTGACTAGGTACTAGCGAGTATCGCGTAGGGTTAAAGCTGTGTACATATTGGCTTCAGACTGTGCTCTGATGGGATTTGAAGTTGGCTGGTTCTTGAAGGTTAATTCTATAACTCGTAGTCAAATGAGGATAAGGAGCTGTGCTTTCTTAGTCCTTGTATTGCATTATTTTCTCAAGAGAGTGAGGGTCAGGTTGAGGATTTATATCTCTGTTGAATGGTTAGTTCTTTGTGGCCTATGAATTCAAAGAATATTTTCATGTGTGCCTCCTGTGCAATATGCAAATCAGATGTGCAAAACTAGGTATAATGTGATGGCTGCTGGGTCTGATGCTAAAGTTGCGTATGTTCATTGAGTCTGTATCAGCAGGGTTAGCTAAGTAATATGGAGTGCAACAAAGATGATGCAATTAAGGCAAAGGAAATAGCAGAGAGGAAGTTTACTGCCAATGATATTGCAGGCGCCATGAAATTTGCTCTCAAGGCGCATAGTTTGTATCCTGGACTTGAGGGAATTGCTCAATTGTTGATGATACTTGATGTACATGCCTCTGCAGAGAATAACGTTGGAGGTGAGGCCGATTGGTATGGTGTCCTTGGGGTTTCTCCGGAAGCGAATGAAGATGCTATCAGAAAGCAATATAGAAAGCTTGTTCTTACACTACATCCTGACAAAAACAAATCTTTTGGAGCTGAAGGGGCATTTAAGCTAATTTCACAAGCATGGAGTTTATTGTCCGACAAAAGCAGGAGAGCTGCGTATGATGCGAAAAGGAATCCCAGGGGTTCCCATCAGAAGGGTAAAAACGCTTCTGAGGGTCCATCTGTGCCACCTGGTGCTACTGGGTTTTACAACTTTATGAAAACTACCACATCTAATGCTAAATCTAGTAAAAATACTGCTCAGGCAAATGGGTCTTCAACTTCTGGGTCAACTAATAAGTCAAATCCCAATACTTTTTGGACCATCTGCCATAGATGTAGGATGCAGTATGAGTATCTTAGAAGTTATCTTAATCAGAATCTGCTCTGCCCCACCTGTCGTCAGCCATTCTTCGCCACAGAGCAACCGGCTCCTGAACCAAAGAGTTCTAGGTCATCAAAACAGAGGAACTCTGGGCCACAGTTTCAGAAATCTCACCAGGAATCAAGGACTAGGACCAATCCTAAAGACGACTTCCAGTGGGTTCCATTTTCAGGAGCTCCTGGGGTTTCCTCCGTTGCTCAAGCTGCAAATGTAGTTCAGCAGACATATGAGAAGGTTAGAAGAGTGCGTGAAGAAGCTCAAGCTGCAAAAAAACGAGAGAAGGCCATGAAAAAGAAAAGCCATGTCCCTGATAACGTAGGTGGTTCATCTACTCTGAAGAAGCAAAGAGTAAGAGACGATATTGGTTCTAATAATCATCAGAGGGGCCTTGTTACTGATGGTTTCGGCGACACTAGTTCGCCCCTACCTGGCAGTGGTGATCTTGGGTCAATTCACAATACTGCAACTAACAAGTTTAACAAAAACAGGGATCTATTGCAGAATGAATTGGTCGACTTACTGATGCACAAGGCACAGAAAGTAATTAGCAAAAGTGTATATGATTTTAAGTCAGCTAGTGATGTTGAGAAACCACTAATTATTGAAAAGAATTATCGCCACGACAAAAGCAAGGATTCTCTTGTGACTGACAGTAGTCTGCATGATGCTGGATCCACGAAGGCAGCCGATGCTGGAAATGGAGCTGAGGTAAATGCCAAACCGAATGTCACACCATCAATATCAACCAAGGAGAAGATAATTCAACCTTCAGTCCCTGTTCCTGCTTCTGATTTCCAAGATTTTGACAAGAATAGGACAGAAAGAGCCTTTGAAGAGAGTGACGTGTGGGCTGTATATGATAACGATGATGGGATGCCTCGGTATTATGTTATGGTTCATCGTGTTGTCTCTCGTGATCCATTCAGGCTACGGATGATTTGGCTTACCTCGAGAAGAAGTACAGAATTCGGTCCTCGCAATTGGGTCAGTTCTGGCTTCACAAAGACTTGTGGGGACTTTAGACTAGGCAAACATGAAACGTTTGATGATCTGAATTGCTTTTCACATAAGGTTAGGTGGACAAAAGGCTCGTTTGGGGCCATTCGTGTATTTCCGAGGAAAGGAGACGTGTGGGCACTTTATAGAAACTGGTCCCCCGACTGGGATGAACAAACTGGGAACGATGTGATACACACTTATGACATGGTGGAAGTACTAGAAGACTATGATGAGGCGCTAGGAGTTCTGGTCATCCCACTAGTTAAAGTTGCGGGTTTCAAGGCTCTTTTTCATCAACATTTAGACCCTATGCAAGTGAGGCGGATTCCATATGAAGAAGTTTTTCGGTTTTCTCATCAAGTACCTTCCTACATGGTTTCAGGTCGAGAAGCTCCTAATGCTCCAAAAGGTTGCCGGGAGCTGGACCCAGCAGCTCTTCCTGTCGAATTTCTTCAGGTGATAGCTGATGTCACGGAGGATATAAGAGAAAATAAGGCAACAGAGGCAGGGGAAATTTCATGTGGTGATGATGCAAAACCATTGAATGTAGACACAAACGCTGAAGACATGAAGGAAGAAGTTACTTAGAATATGGAATGAGCGTCATAACAATACAATTATAGACATTCATCAGAAGTTTTGCCGACAGTTCAGTATGTTGAGCTATACTGACCTACAATTGCATCTTATCGACAATGTGATCAGTGATCATATCTCAATGTACTTGGTCTGCATTGGCACTCTGGTACCATTTAGCGCTTGGCCGCTCTGTTTATCAGCAAGTTGATGACAGAAGAAAGCTGGACCAATGTGCTCGAGTGGTTGCCCTAGAAAGTCGAAACTCAGCTATATGCCAGCCACTTCTGATGTTTGCCAATTTGCCATTCATATGGCTGCTTCACAATGAAGCCGGGAGTCTCTAAACTTTATAGGAGTATATCTTGATGAGATTTACTGATAAGTTGCCTCAGTATCTGCTCTATGTTTGCTGCATCTTTTACGGCAATTGCGAAACAGAATTCTCTTTGAAACCCTGTGTACTAGATACATCCTGATACGGATTTGTAGTCATCCTACTATGGTTGCATACTACAGTTAGCTCCATAAATCCTGTATATGTATTCATTTGGTTTAATACAAGGAGATTTACTTCCAAGCCGACTCTGATCATCGTGTTTTCGTTCTGATTACAATGATGATGGTGCGTCTGATTAGAGCTCAAACTTGTCACGATCCGTACATTAAGCTTTAACATGTCAAGGCGTGAGAAGGTGTATCATTGTAATCACACTCCCTTCTCACTCGATATTGGGAAAATTCGAGAATTGATAAACACTGCATAATACTAGCAGCAAGGTTTTGCACATAGGTTAACTCTTACGCTAAACAGTGTTTACCGGTCCTCGCGACTTTGCAAGTGTTGCAACCGGACCCAAGCAAAGGTGTTTGAGACTTGAGAGCAACTAATAGTGTTGGTTACGTCTACTTCATGTTGTGCAGCGGAACGTGCAAGGTAGTGAATACTGTGGGCTTCATCATGTTCTGGTCACGTTTCCTGTTTGTTGTGGCGACGTCAACGTGTGCAGGAATTAACACGATGCAAAGAAACTTGTCAATAGGTACAGGTGAGGGGATGTGTAATATTTTGTCACTGCTCCGTTCGAGTTCGTTAAGGTTTATCGATAGACCAAAACTTGTATGGAACAGTCTAACGGTTCATTATTATTGTTGTAATTTCACTATGAACTAGGATTATCAATTTATCATGTCGACCTTTAACTTAATTCTCATTCATTATGACGCAGATAACGACACGTTGACACATATTTGATTGGAGTATGATCTACCATATACTTACATCATCAAGAGTCTATTCATGTCAACAACTCAATTTCTTTTCTACCATTATCACTACAACAATGTCATTCCATTTCTCGATTTCTCATATCACAACTACAATTTACCTTAAAACTCGACTACAATACAAGTCTTACGGTTTTTGTATCCGTCACGATCATGTTTCCGATACTTCACTCCCAATTAATTTAAGCTGGTAGTATATCTAGGTTAACAAATCCATTAAAGGGCAGGTGACGTGTACACCACGTAGACCAAAACCACCAATACAGTCACGCCACGTGTCCGCGTTGACGTTTCTAGACAATTCACTCTTTACTGTACAACGTATATATATATACACAGAGACTCCCAACTCCTTTTAATTATTCTCAGACCGACGGAAAAAAAAAACCGGAAAAATTCCTGTCGAAAAAAGAGGTCGAGAAACAGCTAAATCCTTGTTTGGCCGGAGATAAATAAATAAATAAATAAAAAACCCCTTTTCACCCTCTCCGGCTAACTCTCATTTTCTCTGCTTCTCTTCTCCATCTTTTACCTCCTACCAAACATGGTATTATCTCTTTTCTTCCCCAATTTTATGAATTTATTTATCCTTTTTTTTATTAAAATGATTATTGTTTGCTGATCTGTTTATTTTTTTATTTTTTTTAATGGTTGATCTGCTTGTTAAAGATGTGATCTTTTTTCAATTATTATTTGTTGCAGATCTTGTTTCATTTTTTTATATGGATTTCTGGGAATGTTGATGTGATTAATTAATTTTGATTGATTTGCTGCATGCAATGTATGAATTTGGGGGAAATCATGATTAATTGAGTATGTTACATGCAAAAAATAAATAAAAAGGTCATATTTTTGAACAATTTGAATCTGATCTGTAATTTTTTGTGATGGAGTATTGCTTAGTGATCGAAAATTTTGTTATTGTTTCGGAATTCGATTGGTTTTTTATTACGATTTCGCTAGAATGTCAAGGTTTTTAGGTCAATTTGATGAATTTTAAGGTTATTCTGGAATCTGGATATTCTGATCTGTGTGTATGGATGATTGATATGTTGCATTCTCGTAATTCGTTGGCGAATTGTTCATTAGTGGTGGGTTAAGGGAAGGGGGAGGGGGATGTCGATTTTTCGAGTTGTTTTCGAGTCTGATTAGCTAGTACTAGGTCTTATTGTATCAGAATCAGAATTGTGATTAGGCCTGTTGGGTATATTCAGTAATTGGTGGGTTATGTGTTGAGGGTTCTGAGCTATCACAGTCGTATCTTTGTGATAAAGGTGGGATTTTTGGAATCTCGCTGAGGACTGAGATTCATAGTTTAAATATGGTGTTTTGTAATAGTGTATCGAGTTGTTTCTTTGTCATAAATGGCGTAATTTGAAGACGTGATCCATAGTTCATGGATGGGGAGACAATGTTGAGTTTCCGAGTTGTCTTTAACCCGTTGTTAAGTAGAACTGGGTGTTGTTATATTATCAGAATTCTAGTTAGACCTATCAGTACACAGTGGTTATAGGGTTCTGTGGTGAAGCCGTGAAGGTTTGTAGCTACCACATTTGCGTCTTTATGATTAAAGGTGGAATTTTTGAAACCATGCTGACTGAGATGGGCGATATCCATAATCAGTTACTGTTGATGTAGTGTATGTGTAAATTGTGTATCTAGTGTCGATTTTTTTGTCAGTAATGGTGGTATATGTGGAACCTCAATTGAGTACATGGCATGCTTTTACGAATCCTGGATGATTGTTATTATCACTAAGAGATGAGTTGCAAGTGACTTATACTGCATTGTGCGTTTTGTGCAGACAACATCAAGGCGCCTTGCAGACAGGAAGAGTGAAAAGTTCCAGAAGAACATCACCAGGAGGGGTTCTGTTCCGGAGACAACTGTCAAAAAGGGCGCAGACTACCCGGTTGGCCCTATTTTGCTGGGCTTCTTCGTGTTTGTAGTCATCGGTTCATGTAAGATTCTGCTCTGCTTCTTTGTCGATTTTTGTTCACTGGTTGAATGGACCGTGGAGATATGTTTAAAGCAATGCTTGTTTCACTGTAAACTTATTAGCCCTTCATCACTGATTATTGACACTTTTCCATGCTTTGTTTTCTCAGCTCTCTTCCAGATTATCAGGACCGCCACTAGTGGAGGAATGGCGTAAATGCAGCTTATGATGTGAAAAGCTCTCGTACACCTCCTGTGTTTAGTCTACAATAGAGATCGAAAGATATGTAATAGCTCAGCTGTGTTGTCAAAACTGAAATTTTGAATAATAATGCAGTGATGCACATTTTCTATCCTCAGTGTTCTACGAGTACTGATTAAGTTTTTACCCTTGACTCCCAAATGGCGTATTGTCGATTTTACTACTCCCTCGGTTTCAATAGGTTCTTTACATTTTCAATCTCTTTGAGAAAGGTAAAGATCTAAAGAACATGTTAGGATCGAGGGAACGTTCAGCTAAATCAAAGACAGCATCCATTTACAGATTCAAAATGACTGTATCAACATTTTTTCTGACAGCGTCTGTATCAATATGCATACGTTTCAAGAGAAATAATTTACCTCGATTTATTGTTACTGCAGATGATAGGATGCGTTGATATCAACACAACCAAAAATGATCAACATCGGTAAATTTTGTGAGGTTGTATTCAGCCTTCGCAAAGACGCTAAACAAGAAGATAAGTAAAAGACATCCAATTATTTGCCTACCTCACAGTTCACATTTCAGAGTTCAAAGTTTAAGCTTAGCATTGATAGATGCTGCTGGCACAACAGTCAATCATAAAACATCCCATGATCCCAAGATCCCAAGAAAGGATAGTGATTCCGGCTTTGCTCCGATCCAGCTTCAACCTTTCCGACACAGACCTGTGGAGAAGCCAGAGCCATTGCATGGCTTTGGATACCGACATACTACATACTAGTATTGGTAGTAACTACTACTTAGAGCAAGGTAATCGCAGTGTACCATTCAGGCATTCACAACAGATGAGTAGCGATTCATTTCCGAAACATTAATTGAGAGTTTGAGACATTCATCCCTGAGATACAACTTATGAGCATGTACGCAATCTTACAGAGCTTGAGTCACAAAAAAAGTACGCTTCATCAACATCAATGAAACAGAAGCTGCTATTGAGCAGGAAATATGTGACCAATTTTTACAACCAACAGCACTGTTTATGTTCTAACAAGTACAAACCATAACTGGCTTAACAATTGGAGCTGAAGATTTCCAATATTAAAATACTTTCAGCAAAAGAAAAATGGCTAGATATCACTGCATTCACCTGGGCTACCGAAGCTTCTGCAGGTATTAGTCGTAAGGCCACGATGCAAGCTACAGCCACCCAAGGACATCGCAAAAGCTTGCACACGCAGACCTGCCTGAAAACATGGAAAACGGTATGGAAAGCAAAGACGTGTTAAGGAACAGCAGTAAGGCAAGGGTAAAATGCAGTTCCGCAAGCTATCCATTGACGTTTCCTTCCACGGGGAAGAACACAACCGGGTACCTTCAGCCACTCCCTTCTCGCCACATCATAGGTGACGATTCGGTTCATCTGACGGGACCGCAGTGACAGCATGAGCAAACCTTTGTTGCCCAAGCAAGTCATCCGCACGTGCTTTCCATAAAATTCCAAGCACCAGACATTTGGCATTCTGTCAACCTCCTTCCATAAGAGCATCATTTTCTGAAGCTCCCATATGCACACACAAGTGGCGGCATTCTTTGTTAGTAATCCCACCAGAAAAATCCGGCCTCCACACTCTGCAAGATTGTGATCAGTCGAATTTGGTGGGTTAGGGATGAGGAATTGCTTCCAAAGCCCATTCGCCATATTATAGGACACGACCCCATCTGGGTCTGAACGCATGAAGTATATTGTGGCACCAATCGACACAGTGTGAGACCGAAAGTTCAGTGAAAGTGGTAGTTTAATACTTGAGGGCAAATTTCAATGACGCGCCCAAGTATTCTTTAGGGAATCATAAATTTCATACTCGCCATCACGGCCAAACCATAATATCTTGTAGGCCTGAGAAGTAGGATTTCCAATTTTGATCATCCCCACGGCAACACGGGACCAGACCTTAACCGATCTTGCTGGAAGCTGCTTCCAAGACTGGGTTAGAGGGTTGCATATGTAAAAGTATCGATGACCAATATCAAGGAAACATACGAGACCCCCAGCAGAAGCAACTGGCAAAAGGATGACCTTAGGAGGAAGAGAAGGGATGGCAGGGTGGCGCCATTTTTTCATGGAAGGATCATATATGGCTCCAGTGTTCACATTCTCATGAGTAATAGTGTAGAACCAAGGCTGGGATTGTGGCACTTGAGAACAGTGTTCTGAGAAGCTGCGTGAGGTTAGCAAGGAATTCCATTTCTGACATACTGTGCGGAATCTGAAGAATGAAGCGACTGGAAGCCTTGCAATTACACCCTCTAAAAGGTCCTCCGGGAACTCCTTCCAAATTTCTGGTTCCATGAATTCAGACGAGTTTGAGGATGCAGAGCGCTTTCCACCATTTCTTTCTTTTCGAGATCTCTTAACAGGGGGTGGGTTATAATGGTCAGCCATTTTAGACTTTCCAGCTGTCATAGCAACACTGTTGCAGTTGTCTTCCAAAGGATTCTCAACAAGTTCGAGGAAGCACCATCTACATATGACAACACTTTAACTTCAGTATAGTGTAGAAAGGACATCACAATAGCGAACTCGTAGTATGATCTTCAAAATCAGGACCCCCAAGCCAGAAGACTGTTATAATTATAACTACGAAAAAACTTAACTTATAACAGGGTACATACTGGCATACCGACTGCTATGCAGCATGCAAACAACATTTTTGGCTCCCAAGTTCAACAACACAAAAGACGTAGCAAACCATTCCATTTAGCACGGCATCACAAGGAAAGCATGTAATACTCATAAACACATCAAAAGAAGTCATCTCAGATAGCCTGTTGAAAACCAGCACAGCATATTAACTTTTGACTAGAAAATCATTTCGAGTGAAGGAGAGACCACCAAATTCGGTTGCATGACACATATAGAAAAACACTTCGATGATTATGAGAATAAATAAGGACTTCCAGACAAGATACCAGATTTAGTCACCTACATAACTCCAAGTTTGGTATTTCGACATTGCCCGATTAATGACCATTGATGAAACAAGTCGATACAAGAATCTAGAAAACTCGAAGCTCATCAATTAATGGAAAATGTCACGAGCATATAGAATCTTTGAAAGAAACAGATTCAAGGTCTCCTAAACAAGTCCTACAGTTATGAGTACCTTAGAGTCATGAACTCATAGTAACAAATTAACAATAGAAGTCCTATTGATCAAATTTCTTATCTTAAAGGAGTTATTGCTCTCCACATGGTGAAATGATTAAGATCTCACCATTCAGATAATTTCTCTTCTTTTATCCTTCTTATTTTCATATCAATAGATGTAACTTTCTGAGGCTATCAACAGATGTTACTTAGTGAGTGCCAAAATCAAGTAATGAGGATGGTATTAAGTAACTAGTACACAGAAAGTAGTTACAAAGAGCATAGCAGCGGTATCAAATTTGCCAATGCCTTTTGGGTCCTCAAGACCACTCTTATTGTCTACATACTAAGTTAAGTGCAAGTAACAAGGTGATCACAACTAATACCCCGCAATTAGTCAATTTTGTATCATCGCTTTTTCTTTGTACCAGAATGTCCAATCAGGACTTTGTGTAGCTCATATTTCAGCCATGCTACCAAAAAAAAAAGGATAAGGCAACACCATAACACCTACTACAGTCCACAAGTTTGATAATAACAACTCAGAAGAGCAATGCAAGATCTTGTATCAATGGAAGGGAGATGAAGATATATAGAGTTAAAGTTGGGCTGAAGAAAGTAATGCGAGTCCTGGACAATAGAGAAGCAGAAATATACGGAGCTAATGGATCAGTCAGGTTGATAAAATGGCTATTCTAATAAATTAATTGGTAAAGAAAAACACTCTTGAGGGTCCAGAGGAACTTCAACTTAAGATAATATGCCACATAACAGCCAACAGTTGTGGAGCCTATATTAAGAATGAGAAAGGATAAGGCAGCACATCCAAATCAAATATCGATATAAATGGCTGTTTGGTTGACAATTGACCTGAGAGTGTATATCAACATAATACGAGGATAACCTACAGATTAGCCGATGACTGAAGAACAAACAAAGAAAAGTTAAAAGGTTTTTCTCAATTGTGTAGCAAGGTATTTAGCTAACTAGTAAAACTTATAAGGGTTATGATTTGGTGCATTATACTTATGTGAGTTATGTCTGATATAAAAGGACAGCTACAATGCGGAGTTCAACATACACGAAAGATTCATTGGAACCAAAACTCAAAAAGATTAGTACTTTTAAAGGCAGTTTAAGGCTAACAAATCACTCACACTAAAAAATCGTGATCAGATGCTATATCATGTCGGCTGCATATCAAGGACCTGTAAGCTAGTAAAGGGGAGCTTTCTTCCCCCACCCCGGGTGCCACCCTTACCTCAAACCCGAATCTTTTTAAAAGATAACGCACCACCACCATCAATAGGGAAGGGTACATACCGTATCATAATTTCCACAAGGGTAGATGATCTCTAATTGGTGAACTATTCTCCAAAGGTTCAATCTTTGAGGACTTTTCTCTATTCTCCTCTAGACCTCTTCATAAGAGAAATTCAAAAGAGTCCATGTTGGACAAGACAAAAGGCGACTCAACATCTATCCATACCCTAATCCCCTCTTGAGACTGGCAATGAATGCCAAAATGCAGTAAACCTGACAGATTTTGCTTTAGGCGTATTCCTCTAGTATAATTCAGGTCCAATTTCTAAGACATGGGTAAGTGCTTAAGCAATTCCATACCAACACTGAATTTTAGAAGCGAATTCGAGCAATCACAAAACTTTCCTCTTCATTCTCCTCCTCTTTTCGTAGCACAATCCCCTACCCACACCGAAAGTCAGAGGCGTATAGATAACATACAGTCTCAAAAAACACATCATCTCCTAAAAATTTCAACCAAAATCCCAGAAAATTGAGAGGTGGAACAAACAGTCCAATTCAGCTTACTCCATTTTGCATTACACAAACAAATAGTCCCACAACACATATGATATAACCAATCAAAATACACAGAAACAAAAACAATAAATTCACAACCATACAATCCCAAATTTATAATATTTCCATCATAAAATAATATCATCTTCTTCTTCAACAATATTATCAACAGAAACCCCAATAAAAATGCAACAAAGCACATGAAAAAAATACCAAAAAAACAAACAAATAAAATGGTACAAAGTTAATTAAACATACAAAACATACAAAGATATGCTACCAAGCAAAAAAAACACTAAAACCCCAAAATTAAACATGAAATAAAATCCCCAAAAAAAAAAAAAAAGAGGGAGGAAAAAAAAGAGAACCTGGGAAAAGAAGGAGAGAGGAGAGGCGGAGGAGAGGAGTGGATGATGGAGGTGTTAGGAGGGTGAAACGGCGTCGTATGAGGGGCGTAAAGTGAGGAAAGTTGATGAAAATTGGTGAGAAGTAATCTAAGCAAACCAAAATCGTCTTGTTGTTGATCTTCTTCCATAACATTAACATCACCATTTACATTTACATTTAAATCTTCTTCTTCAAGCTTCTTTCTTTCTTCTTCTTCTACTTCTGAGTCCTCCCCCTTTCTTTGTGCCTTTTTTGGCGGAGGACCCAGATAAACTTCTTCCCTCTCTCCTCTCTCTTCTTCTCTATTCACTCTTTCTCTGGGCAAGTTTGTGTCTTTTTTTTGTGTCTTCTTTTTCACGCTTTTAATTTTAGGAGACGACGACTACTACTACTACTAAAACTCCCCTGAGTCCCCTACTAAAATGAAATCAAATCAAAAGTGTTTCCACTACTAGGTCTACTAAAATTTCACTCGATAAAGATAAAAACTACTTTTTCATATTTATTTTTTTGTAAATTTTGGAATTTGATATGATGAAATGTTGAAGGAGGGATAAAGTTGTCTTTACCGAGTTTATATTTTAGAGTATCGTATTCTTGACCTCTGATTTACGTGTTGTTTTTGTTGGTTCTACTCCATTTCTTAGCTATAACAATCTAACTGACGTTGATTTATGAATAGTTTCGTGTTAAAGTCATATTTGTCACTCTATACTCTATATCTGTTATATGATTTTGTTCGACTCGAATTCAGATTTAGACCGAATTACGTAAAACTAACTCATTATGATATGCACATGTATCAATTTTGTTGCTCCACAAGACATAGGGTAAAGAAAAGAATACGAGTACAATGTTGCGACTTGTGAGCATATTATATATCAATAGAAATCGAATAGTACTATCTTCAAAAAAAAAAAAAAAAAAAAAAAAAAAATTATACTCATCCTTCATACTCCGTATATCAACCGTGCAATGTTTGATATCATTGCTTTGCATTTACCCGTACGCTACTCCCTGGTCTACAAGCTACTCTTACTAAACTAACACTTTTTACTTTTTAGTAGTATAAGTAGTTAGGTTTGAAGCTAAATGCCATACATAAACTTCGAGTTAAGCACCAAAATGGTGTCTCAACTTTCCAAAAAATCAGAAAATGGTGTCTATCAACTTTTATACACCAATTTGGTGTCTCCATCTACTTCCATCCAATTTTCCGTTAACAATGCATCTTTTTTTTTCTCTCTCCTCTCTAACTCTATCCTTTCTCCCTCTCCTCCATCTCCCAGCAAGTCCCAACTCCCAAACCGATAAACTATTCATTCCAAAAGGGTTATATCCATTGATAAGTTGTGAAGAGTTTAACCATAGATAATCTCTTAACCATCCCATCAAATAAGTGGAAGATTCATTAAACCCAGAAAAAAACACTCGTCAAATTAAACCCAGAAAATCCCCAAATCAAACCCAGAAAACCCCCAAATCAAACCTATAAAAATCCCCAAATCAAATCCATAAAAGTCCCCATTCAAACCCAGAAAAATCCCCAATAAACCCAGAAAAATCCCTAATCAATCCCAGAAAAATCCACAAATCAATCCCATAAAAATCCCCAAATCAAACCCAGAAAATCCCCAACCCATACCCAATTCCGTTCGATTATACTTGAACGAAAAATTGATTTAAGACAAAAAAAAAATCGATGATAATCGGATTTTGGTGGTCTTCATCGATGATGAACAACTTTTTTTTTTTTTTTTTTTTGTGGGGAGGAAATAGAGATTTTGACAGTTGTGAAAAAAATTGGAGAATGGGGATTTGTGGGTATAATTTCATTGTCTAATTATGATGGAGATTGATAACATGTATCAGTTGGAGATTGAGATGGAGATTGAGATAATTATGATGTGGTGGTGGTGGTGGTGGTGGTGAGTGATAGGGATGAATACATGAGATAGAGGAGAGAGGGGCACAGTAGAAGAGAGAGAGGAAAGAGAAAAAGAGTTGAATTTTGCCAAAAAAAAACTAACCTAACAGCATATATGACGGAAAGGGGGATGGAGACACCAAATTGGTGTATAAAAGTTGGCAGAGACCCTTTTTCGATTTTTGGGACAGTTGAGACACTATTTTGATGCTTAACTCCATAAACTTCACTACCCCAATAATCCACTCTTCTAAGTAATTTAATACATAATGCATGTTATTATGTTTCGCTAGACAACCACATTTATACATAATGCATGTTCGTATATTACTAGACTTCTTATCGACAAACTATTAGTTGATTGTTTTTCACTAGGTTAGCTAAAAGGGTAATTCGTTGATCGAACAGATTAGATGGATTTTTAGAGAATGACAAAAGTTGGATCTGAATGCTTACATCGATTTCCCTCATTTCACTTTACTTGGACAACTTACCAAGAGTTTTATAATTATGGCAATTTTTTTTCTCGTTTTTAACACACCAAATAATCAACGTTTACATTCGCATCTTTTATCGCATTTGTTTTGCTTTTAAAGGTAAAACATTTTTTTGTTGAAATTTTTGATGGAAAAGGCTAATTTAAAACTTTAGGTCCACCTTCTTAAAATCAAGAAATTCTCAAAATGATGAGAAACAAGATAAAGGGATTCCAATACGAAAAGAAATAATGACTTTTCGTATTGGATTCCTTCTTGTTGTAAAGAGATTGGTATGAATTCGATTGCAAAAGCTTAGCTACATTCCAATCCTTTAAGACCGCGTTTGGTATCGAATTGTTCTTTTACTAGAGATAATATGTTAATTAAACACCACTTGATGATTGACCAAACACTTCCTTTGCCATCAAGGTTAGTTTTGATATTTTGGTGGCATTTTGTGCAACACTACTATTTAAATTTTCCTTTTGCCTCCCACAATAATTTGCTTCTTCCAAACACATCTTTAAGATTTGTGGAAGTATCTACTTCACTTCTTCAACCTTTTAAAGTTTTGTCAATTAGTACTCTTTTGAAAGCAATTTTGTTTCCATCATCTGGTTTAATTTGGTTGCCCTTTCATTTAGTATTCAATTGGTAAAATATTGTTTTTTGTGGGTATTCCAAGTAATGCTTTCTTTTAGTAATTTAGTCATTAGTTAACCTGTCGTGCGAGGGACTACAAAATAAGACTCGTCCTATGGCGAGAAGAAATGATGAGTAAGGTTCATGCATGGTGCAATATGACATAGCCTCATGATTGTTGTTTTTTCGTATACTTGTGTAACTTGTGTTGCATTTTCAAATTTCATGATTTAACTCTTTTTGTCGTGTCAAATTTTACGTTGTGTATTTAACTTTCGCTTTGTTAATTGTTACTCTTGTGTTGTATTAATGTATTTGTCACTTAAATTTATACTCAATTTATATCATTATCGCAATGCTTGTTTATAATTCTAACATGTCAAGTCCAGACTTTACCTCTAATTCTACTATCTCATTTAATTGGCATCGGAGTAAAAGGGTGTGTTTTAGCATCAATATGTTTGCCTCGTCACTTCTTGACTTTCCATTAAACAATACATCCCTCCTCCATACTCCAACCTGAACGACTTCCACCAAAGAGTTTGTACCAAAAATTGGCTTATTTGGGCAAATTTAAGCCAGATTGATTCCAACCGCCATCCTCATCACACAACTCGATCAACTTGTGGTTAGTCATTGTTTCTTCAAGGCAACACTTGAATTTGTTACACAACTATCACATATATATTCGTCCCTTTTTATTATTGTGAAGCTAGCTCAAAATTAATATCTTGTAGACAACGAAAGAGAATTCAATTTATACATACCTGAAATGCACGTAATTATCGATGAATAATAGATTTCTCATTGCAAAATAATTCCATGCCGAGACCGGCTGGTCTTGAAATATACAAGATAGAATAAGTTTGCACTCTGTTAGAGGTTTAATGTTTAGATATACTCATATTTTGTGGCGTGAATATGTCATATCAACAATGATATATAGTGAATTGTATTTTGAGTAATTCAGAATTTTACATTCAGGTCTAGTGAAGTGTATTTTGCAAATCATAGTCCTCATGAATTCGTGATAGACACCAAAGAGAAATACGTACATATATGCCACTAGCTAATTAAACATGGGTACATGATCAAAATAATGAGCAATTTTTCTTGGATTGTTTAATTTTGCTTGCGACAAATTAAAGTTACTCTAATGATGAAAGAAAGGAGATTATTCTTGAAGGTTAGAATAAAGGATAATTAAAGTGTCATATTAGAAACAAGAAAATTTGAGAAAACACGAAATTAAAGTAATCATAACTTGAAGAAAATCTATCAATCGATGTATCAACAAAGAGAAATTTTGGTGGGTGTGGGTAATGTATAATGACTCATAATTATGATTATCATCATGATGGTTTCCTTTCTTTTACGTGTGCTCTTGATTTATTCTTCTTCTTATTATTATTACCAATCATCACTTTTTTTTTTTGAATTTAACCTCATCATTTAAATTAGGTTGGTAATTCGAGTCCTATATATAATCGTATTCCAATCCGAAACAATTCTCGAACAGATTGAACTCTCTATTGTTTGGCTAGTCTTACTCAAGTCATAGCGCGATTCCTCTCAAAAACTATAATGTGAAAAGATTAAGAATAAGTAGAAGCAATCAAAAGTAAATTGATCACGGATTAGTCACTGTAAAATGACATAATTAGGGAGTACAATAATTTAGTCAAGGTCACAAAGCAGAGGTTAATGAGTGATAGATAAGGACATTCTCTCTTTTTTTCTTTGGTTGTGGGATCGGAACACATGATTTGCTATCATACCTCTCGCCTTGACTGTCTCCATTGGTATCATATTATCATCATTCATCACATAAAGCCTTGATCTTATTTTCAAGTTTACCCAAAAGTTGAATAGTAAAACTTGTTTACGATAATTTCGACACGTTCTACTGTGAAATAGTTCATCTATACCGTGGCATTATCGTCACCCATTTGGTGATTGCTATCCGGCCCGATAAGGTTAAGCTCAAAGCTCACATTGTTTTGGGCTGCAAAAGTACAACAAAATTGTAAGTTGATCAGAAGCCCAAGTTTCAGAGAATTAAGCCCATTTTACCTACAAGGCCTGAAGACTATGAAGAGTAGTTCAATCATCCAAATTGGGTGAGAGGGAAGCGTGTCTAGAAAGAATGTGACTTAACAACATTTCACCTGATACTAAAATTAACGAAGATAACACTCTTCAACTGAAATTTCTTTATGTCATACCCATGATCTTTGCAAGCTAATTACTAGCTACCAATTTTCGCCTTTAAATTCGGTTAAATTCCGATTTCTCAATCTCATTCATAACAATCATGGGAACACAAGTTAAAGATGAAGTTAAGCTAGTAGAGGAAGAGCACATTTTTCGGAGTAGGTACAACGCGGTCCCAGTGCCGGACAACATTAGCTTGCCGGATTTTGTGCTCCAAGACGCGGACTTATACTCCGATAATGTGGCCTTTGTAGAGGCTGTTACGGGCAAACAATATACGTATGGTCAAGTAGCAAGGGACACTAGAAGGTTTGCCAAGGCCTTAAGGTCACTTGGCCTAAGGAGAGGACATGTTGTTATTGTTGTCCTACCAAATGTGGCAGAGTATCCTATTATTGCTCTCGGAATTATGGCTGCCGGTGGTGTTTTCTCCGGTGTAAACCCGGCTTCCCATGCTTCCGAAATTGGGAAGCAAGCTGCTGCAGCTGATGCTAAGCTTATTGTCACAAATGGTACCATCTATGAAAAGGTTAGTACTTAATACATTCCCTAGAAACGTCAACCAAATAGTGTATGTGCACACATATCATAGGCTAACTTTTCGATTATTTGTGAAACGGGTTTACCAAACACGTACTGCATGTAACATTAACAGTCGATATTGTATAACTTATGAGTCGTCCTATACCTTATACTACTGAAACTTGTACAATACATGACAGGTAAAGGATTTGAGCTTACCAATCATACTTCTAGGAGAAGAAAAGATTGAGAAAGCAGCAGCAATCTACTGGGAAGAATTGCTCCAAGCAGCTGATAAAGCGAACGTGAATCTAAATTCTGATCCTGTTCAACAGACAGACTTATGTGCTCTGCCATTTTCATCAGGAACTACAGGAATGTCTAAGGGAGTAATGTTAACACACCGAAACGTCGTAGCTAACCTTTGCTCAACTCTTTTTAGTGTGCCATCTGAAATGATAGGCAAGGTTACGACACTTGGTTTAATGCCATTCTTCCATATTTACGGGATCACTGGCATATGTTGCGCGACAATTAAGAATAAAGGGAAGGTTGTTGTGATGGGGAGGTATGAGCTTAGGACATTCTTACATGCACTAATCACCTATGAAGTTAACTTTGCGCCTATAGTCCCACCCATCATTCTTGCATTGGTTAAAAACCCGATTGTGGATGAGTTCGATCTTAGTAAGCTTAAGCTTAGGTCAATTATGACAGCAGCCGCGCCTTTAGCACCAGAAATCTTGAATGCTTTTGAGAAGAAATTCCCTGGTGTTCAGGTGCAAGAGGTATCTTGTTCTACAATTATATATGTTACATATTTCCTTGTGTAATAGATGTTAACTTACGCTACAAGTTTTAGCATCCTCTTTACTAAAAGACTCGCTTCTGAAGTTCTGATATGTTTATATATGTTGCTAGGCATATGGGTTGACAGAACATAGCTGCATAACACTAACACATGGTGATCCAAGTCAAGAACATGGTGGCATTGCTAAGAGAAATTCTGTTGGATTCATCTTGCCTAATATCGAGGTTAAGTTCATCGATCCTGAGACAGGTCGGTCACTCCCCAAGAACAACCCTGGTGAAATTTGTGTAAGAAGCCAATGTGTTATGCAAGGTATAGTTAACTTTCTGTTAATTGCTAACTAGGGTATAATGCATGGATATATATGTCAGACATGTAATGTTTACGCGAAAATGATTGTACTACAAACGTTGGTAGCAATGTCGAAAAATGCATATCTGATCAATGTGTTAAACAGGATACTATAAGAATGAGGAGGAGACTCAGCAAACAGTGGATGATGAGGGGTGGCTTCATACAGGAGACATTGGTTATATAGATGATGATGGTGATGTTTTCGTTGTAGATCGTATTAAGGAGTTAATCAAATTCAAAGGCTTCCAAGTAAGAGTTAATCAGTATTCTAATAAACTTAATTAGCAGAACAAAAATTCTCTGTTCTCTAAAAATTCTGATTTTTTACAGGTTGCTCCTGCTGAACTAGAGGCCATCCTGCTGTCACACCCTTCAATCGAAGACGTAGCTGTCATTCCGTAAGCACATATCTAGTATTTTTTATCAGTCTTGTCATGCAAGCTTCTGTGCTCTTATATTACAACTAACTAAAATTTCTATACAAAATATAATACGAGTATAAGTCAGGTAAGCGTATGTTTAGGTACCATCAGGTGACGCTATCTCATTTTCTTACGGAAATGAGTGAATGACAGGCTTAAGTAGTAACCCTTGCAACAATAACCATTTTTCCCTAAGACTAAAATGATGCAAATTGGTAGGCAAGAAACCTCACATAAGCGCGACCTGTAAATCATGAACATAATGCTGTGATTGTTTCTTCTTTGTTACGCAGACTTCCAGATGAAGATGCAGGGGAGATTCCTGCAGCATGCGTTGTGATGAACTCGAAAGCGGAAGAGAGTGAAGAGGACATAATGAACTTTGTAGGAGCAAATGTTGCTCAGTATAAGAGAGTAAGAGCAGTTTACTTCATGGACACAATACCAAAGTCTCCATCTGGGAAAATCATGAGAAGGCTTCTCAGGGACAAAATCATAGAGAAAATTAATAATAATAAGGCCAACACCATACAAACTCGAATGGATTATGCTGTCTTGTGATTCATAATTAAACTTCTCAAGGAAGTTACAACCTTGATTATAATGTATTGATCCATGTATTCAATTTACACTAAGAGTTTGAGATTTGTACTGAAGTTATCAAGTTGTTTGTCATCATACTTACAGCTTCTAATACTATGTTAATTATCTTGGGTTATACGGAGTATATTTTATTTGATTTTCTCACCATTGCAGTTAATTGTAAATTGTAATACTATGATTGTCGTGGCCTTCCGGGCGCAAGGTAGCCTATGAAACAACTCATAGAAATTTCAAGGCTCTGTCACGTAGTTATTTAAAGCCTTTTCAGCAGAGGTCCGTCGTTAAGACTAGCGTGCTGATTTTGTCGATTTTGAAAGCCTAATATAGGTTTTTGGCTCTAGTATTTTGCTAAAACTCATAATCTGACCCGTTAGAGCTTCCACAAAAATTTCAGTCATTTTTGTTCTAGGGCCATATTAGGCCAAAAATTGTGGATAATATACTTCAAATTTGGCCTATTTTGACTAATTTTTTTGGAAGATGTCAAATGTTATCAAAACTTTACCATGCACAACCTTAGAGTGTCTGTGATGAAAAAGCAGTGTCGTCGATTCCACTGTTAGGCACTTAGGCATTAAAGTCTTTAAGCCCATTGGACTCATACGACACTTAAGGGGCTTTCACAAAAATTTGAGTTTTGTGGACTGTATATGAGCTAGCTCAAATAATATTGTGGTGAGATGATACACATATTAGTGAACTTTATGTATCTTTCCTAGCTTCAAAAGGACAACATGGGCAAAGGGTGAGGGGACAATTTTGGTTAGTATAGCTGTGTTTTGAGTATGATTATATTATGTTGTGATGTTAACAAGTTGTTGCATATTTTAATTGATCAACGTATCTTTATTTGATTAGTGAGTGCATTAGCTGATTAAGAAAACTAAAACTGCCTATGAAACTATGGGCCAATGAATTATTTTCGATAATTTATCTGACAGATTCTGATCTCCATCTGATAATATGTGGGTGTAATAATAAATTAAAGGCATCCAATAGCATTTAATTTAGGGATATTATCCAGGGTACCCCTGAGGTTCCCGACTTTATGTGGGGTACCCCTGAGGTTTCCGAAATTCCCGTGGTACCCCTGAGATTTGCGATTTGCCAACATGTGTAGCGGAAACTTAACACTATTAGCTAATTGTAATCTAGAGATTACATAACCCTCTTATTTATTTTAATCTAACAAAAAAAAAAATGAAAACATCTCACCCACACATTTTCTCTCTCCTCCCTCTTCCCCCACCCTCCCTCCCTGAGCCACC